>JBAIZL010000003.1:99124004-99184004 GCA_036971475.1 Prosapia bicincta | reverse complement strand
GCCACGGATCACATTGCCAAGGGTACCGCAGCGTGCCTCAGAATTGAACGTTTAAATGTAAAATATCGTGAAATGAAACATAATTTGTGAAAAAAATACTGTCGATGGTGGAACTTTAGTTCCACACATTGAGTTCATTTTGTAAGTATTTATCATCAAATCTGGATTATTAATCCAGCAAAGCATTTTAAACCGGAAACTCGAATCAGCAACAATTGTTTAAATAACATAACCATTGATTGTTCTAACTTAAAAACAACAAACCAAACATATTTCTGAAAACGTTTTTTCACCATAAACGTTTTTTTACCTTCACTATAAACATCATTTCTTTTCACATTGATAATCCCTTTTTTAAAAATATGGCATTCAATTAAAAGAAAACTATTTTCAAGCCAAAAACTCTTTAAAAAAAGAAATAAAATATGTTTAACAAGATCCATTGTTAGGCCTATATTTATTGTGAACTAATAATAGTCACAATCTGAACGTATAATAATAGCGTACAAATGAACATTTGGGCTAAAAACATTATTTTTACCAAAATTCTAAACACGAACCCTTATGTCGAATATTTTTATCTTGAGTAACGTATGTGAATACTTGTTCCATTTGTAACAGAAAGTCCCTGCATCTTTTCTTTCTTACCACAGTTAGATAATTGTTAATAAGCGAGATACGGTTTGGACGAAATTGAGGCTACATTATATTTCGTTTTTACTCATTCCATCAATGTTTCTTTGTCGCTGTCGAATTCATTATTTAACGATGTTTCTATTTCTTACTCGTTCGTGCAAAAACAACCTTGAAAATAAAACTTTAGCTTGTTCACAAAAAAGCGTTAGCATGTACGATGTCTTCGAGTTAAAATAGATGTGATATGCGAATAAATTGTAAACAGTTATTGTTACGCACTGATTAAAGGTTATTTGGCTTCCAGAAGAATTAGGCATCCAAAGAATTACCTAGACGTCAAGGATCATTTTAGTAGCCACTACACTTAACAGCGAGTACAAAAGGAATAATATGTACTTACTGATATATTAATACCTTTTTAATTTTAATTATGTTCCCAATAATTAAATGTACAAAGCTTTTCCTCAATTCAACAGTTTACCTAATGTACAGTTTATTTCAAACTGTTTATTTCAATTAATACAGAAACAATACATGTCTAAAAAAAGTAATCTTGTTTTCTTATTTTTAGAATTTGAATTATTCCATTAAACTGATTACCAAAGGACTTAAAAGTCTATTACTCATTTCATAATCTTCTGGTAAAATTATCATATATAATCAATCTTCCCATATAAAAATAAATAGGTTTTTGAAGACAGAAGAATGTCTAAGGTTGTTTAGCGTAATAAAATAGTATCGATTCTCCCAATTGAAGAAAATTTGAGTTTGTTTCATTAACATTGCTTCAGTGACAGTTTATAACGAGGTCCTTCTTAGTTGGTAAGAATAATTTTAAAATTCAATACATTCTAAAATGCAAATGCATTATAGAATAGAACTAAAGGTTGCAGTGGAAGAACATTAAGCAAACGTCAATATTTGAAAAAAACTTTAACTTTTTGAAAAGAACAGAAAAAATTGTATTAAGTTAATAAGTGCATATACATGTATATTAATATAGGATTAACTTGATTAAACAACAACTACGGACATGAATACAGCTGATGTTTAATGTACCCTGGATGGAAATACTGAGCGAGAGTTTTGTTTCAGGAAAGGGATGACACTGCAAGAGCTATGCGAGATACACAACCAAGAAGGATTAAACGACTTGCAAGGAATCCAAAAGATAAAAAAGGGAAAAGGGAACGAAAACGTAAGGCACAAAAGAGAAGAAAAAAGAGAAAGAAAGATAGAATGAAAAAACATATGAAGCGAGTTCATAAACAGCAATCAGATAAAATAAAGAGAAAAGAAAAGTTGAAGTTAGGTCGAACCCAAAGACAAAACGTAACTCAAAATGAAACTCAATTAAAAGAAGTAGATCCTAACTATGATGAGCTCTATGAAATATCTCTTGAAAAGAAAGAGAAATCTGACAGTGGAGATGATTACGCACACTACAAAGATCCAATACCGGCCACAGATGAAATGGCTAGCGATGATTGGCGCCACGTTAAATATTCTATAAGGGAGAAAAACTCATCGGAATGCGAACCGGCATGGTTTGACGATATAGACTTGTCTAACATGACTGACTCTGAAATTGACAGAAGATTTCCTACTCAGGAAAGTGATGAAGAATCGGGAGATAGTGAATACAGTAGCAGTATTAGCACAAAGATTAAGAAAAATATTCATAAGAAAAAAGAAATGATGGTTAAAAATAAAAGCAGTGAAGAAAAAAGTAGTAAAAGTTACGTAGAAGACAGTGGAAGTAAAAAAGACAACGAAGGAAGTGGGAGTTATGAAGACGATGGAAGTAATGGAGGTTACGAAGATGGGGAATATGAAGGCAGTGATGATTACGATCAACCTGATACAAAAGAAACTCCTGGTAAAAACGCCGATACAAAAGGTAAAGGTATGAAAGATAAAAGTGCAAATAACTGTATAAATGGTAACTGTGGACACGAAGAACATAACAGTAAAAAATATAACACGCGTACTAGTGAAAATGATAAATTACATACTATTGCGGTAGATAGTAAAAAGATTTTATGTCGGAAAAATAAAGAAGGAGATTGTAATACACAACAGAAAATTAATAAGAATAAGATGGGTTTTGAAACAAAAACTAATACATTAAACGAGAAAAATAAAAAATATTATGGTAAGATAAGCTTAGAAACAAAACAAAATGAACAATCAGCCTCCAAAGTTAAAGCATATAAAGGCAAGACTAATTTAAACGGAATCATTAGTTTTAAAAATAAAAAAGTACGTGATAATAATGATCATTTACATGAAAAGGATAATGAAAAATCAGATATAAGACTCGATAAGGCGTCTCACATCAAGATGCAAAATAACAACCTAGATAAAGATATTAACAATAATCATACAATTGGAGCCAAACCGAAAGTAATAAAAGAAAAGGTTTTATCACATATACTAGAAGCCGCTGATGGGAAAGAGCAAACATCCAACCTAATGGAGTTGAATAACAATCATGTTAATAATCAAGAAATGAATGCATATGGAAAGGAAAAAACAAAACTAGAAAAATTTAAGACAGTGCAAAACCTAGAAAAAAAGCAATATAAAAAGAGTAAGGAACGACTAGTTGAAAATATCCTAGACATTACAGGCAAACGCGAGCATGGGAAACTTCTGTTAAAAACAAGAAATAAGGAAAATCAAGGAAACGAGAATAAATATTTTTATTTTGGCCATCAAAATGTTGCTGAACTTAACAAAAATAATAAATTGAAAAAGGGTAAAGATCTTACGAATTTAAATAAAAACATAAGTGAACAAAAACTTCACGAAAAACTAATTACAGAACACATTCGTGGAAACAGTAAAACCCAAGGAGTTAAAATTGATTTTGAAAATAATAATAGTAAAATGGAGGATAAGTCAAAAATAGTATTAAAAGTATTTGAAAAGCCACAAAAGAAAGATATTTTTAAAACAGGGACGAACATACATTTAAAGAACATGGATTTGGTCAATGCACGAGCAAGAACATAGTAACACAATTTCAACTATAGTTGTAAATATATTTACTTTTGTACAAAGTATGTTTCGAATATAAATGGAAAAAGGGTGTTGACGCATTTATTATGTTTTAGAAACGGAACTTTAGCCACGTTATAGTGAGAATCATACTGTTAAAGAATGAACAGTGTACAGTTTAAAACTTTGAAAAACCATTCCAATAAATTTTACACTAAATTATTAATATGACACTTGAATTTATTCCATTTTATCATAGGTGCATTATAAGCAATATCAAACATGTGTGTTAAAAACAAGTATGACAGCAAACAATATGAATCAATTTGAAAGCGTTCAAATAGCTACTGATTTTAAATTATAATTCACGTCATTAATAGATAATAGCAAAACTGAGGTTGTATACAACACTAGCTCACGCGTCACGAGTTCCTACGATATACTAACAAAGGAAATTTAGGGACCCTCGTTATGAAAAAATCAATTTAAATGGTTTAATTTTTATTCTCGCTTACATTGCGAAAACATTCAAAGTGTCGCTCTAATTATATTTATTTATTCAAGTGCTTTTGGATATACATCTCCCAATACGATTCTTATCTTATTTTAGGTTTTACAAAGAACTGAATTCATGAATTTTAATCATGTACTTCTGGTCTATGAGAGACAACTATAGCTACTGTTATGAAATAATCTGGCATGATGTTACTAAATAAATTTCAATCCGTATTTCTAAGATAAAAGCGTTCAAATAATAACCTAATTCATACCTCATACATTTTAGCCTAATTCTATATCTATTATTTTTTAAAACAATACGTTACACAACACAAAATAGAATTCATTTCTCTTATATAAAATAATTTAGTAAGATTGTTTTAATTCATATAAATGTATTTATTTATTATTCTTTATTTTAAGTATATGTTGAATTTATAAAGGAATGTACTTATAGTTATGCGTTTAGAAGTATTTGATGCAGATAATTTAGTCCAACTGCTTTTTTTCTGGTACTTCATGTCAATAGGCAACATGTCCAGTCGAAAACTGTTTGTTTTTACTTTGCATGAAAAGTCCAAACCCTTACATTGAATTGTAACTGTATATATATTTAGATACATTTGTTATGTTTTGAGTACAGTGTTGCCAAAATGTGTCAAAAACCTTTACAAAAAACGTATCACAATAATGTCGCAAAGTTTCATGTAGATCCAAGAATGGTCTAGTAACGTACAAATAGTTGACTGACATACGTTTAAAAGAATAAATATACTGAGCATAAATTTATTGATGTCTTAGGTTTCTACCACTCGTAGTATTAGGCCTATATATTTTCCTGTTTACACATTGAAAAATCCATGTGTTTCATACATAAATATTTCATACAGTTAGCCAATTTAGAGATATGACTGTAGAAGACGTAAAACTCATGAACTTTGATTTAGTTATTGAATTGAAGCTATTTAAATAACCAATTTAGAGATATGACTGTAGAAGACATAAAACTCAATTAAAATTGTGCTTCAAATTAACTATAGATGAGTATATTTGCACTATAAATGTATACATTTTCCCTATAAATTAACGAGAATTGTATATATACCCATTACATATGTATGTATTTTCACTGCATATTTATATATTTTCATTATAAATGTACGGAATGTGTTTAATTTAAAGTTATTTCCCTTTTGTGGATGTAAGTCTAAGATACTTTATATATATATATATAGAGAGAGAGAGAGAGAGAGAGAGAGAGAGAGAGAGACAGACAGACAGATAGACAGACAGACAGAGAGAGAGAGAGAGGCCTACACACATATATATATATATATATATATATATATATATATATATATATATATATATATATATATGTATATATATATATATATATATATATATATATATATATATATATATATATATATATATATATATATATATATATATATGGATAGATAGATAGATTCAAATGATACATAAACATATAACATTAATATTGCTTATTGTAAAGACCTGTAGGCCCTATATTTTATGAACAGTACTTAACGTTTGGAAAACATGGAAAGTGTGAGGATATTTTTTTTTAATTCTATAAAACCTTCATGGATGTGAAGCAGTTTGTTCGTGTAAAGTTTCTTGAGGGTGAATATGTTTAAACTTCAACATAAGTATGGTACCTTTTATAGTTGCAAATAATATTGATTTAAATCTTAGGTAAGAGATCACTCTCTGAAAGATATAGTTGAAATGTTATTTAATAATAATTTATACTGAATACTACTGGTCTATATTTTTAAAGCTTATGAGTAAAGAAACCTTTATTTTTCACTGTTAATTTCAATGTATTAGTTGCTACTGAAGTTATTGATCAAGCAATACTTTACTTCTTAGAAAAATGTTGTACATCATAAGCCTGAATGTTTTAAAATATAAAATATTTACATATCTAGAAGGAAGGCTGTTCAACTACTAAATCATACTTTAAAGAGTTTTATCTTGTCCTTTTTCATTTTAAGAAAATTAATTTCATGTTTTTCTCTATTCCTTCAACGTTACAATCCTTCAATCATTCAGTAAATCTAAGACAGATTTTAGAGCAAAATTTTACCTTTATTAACTTAGAAAACTCAGTTTATGGTTGGTCCTCTGTGGAAGGTAATACTAGTAAAAAGTAGGCCGCTCCAGGACGGGGTGAGTAAAAAGGAACTTCAAAGAACAAAGGTTTCTACAGAATATTGACATCATGACAATAAATTGCGTTTTACAATGTACAATGAATGACAACAATTAGTAGGTAGGCTATTTGTGCTACTTCCATCCAACGCTATTACTTTCCCTGTGATTTTGTTGTTGCCTACCTAGCTAGGTGCCAATGGAATCACGTCGCCTCTATTACACTGTGTAAACTGTATCACAGTGAAACACTATTACCTCGAGACACAAATCCTGTGATACTCCTTTACAAGATATCAATATATCAGGCTATTATAGTACGGTATTATTTCACTCAAGAGCCTTTGCAACACAAAACGTTCTGATTTTTAATTTTTCAAATTATACAGGAAATATTTCGCTAAGATTTCATCAAAGTAATAAGGAGCCAAGAGGGTTCTGTAACTGCTTTTAAGTTATATGCAAGGCACACTTTGAGAATCCTCAAATTCTTGAGCTAAGCCGCTACCAGTTCATACGCAGCTGTCATAAAGTCATGACATCATATCTTCCTGACAGAGACGGGTCAGCAGTGGCTGGCTAACATAAGGGGCTCCGCCCAGACTAAAAGAAAGAAAATTTCCAAACTTGCATTTTCCTTTTCCATATCATTCAATTATTAAATGATAGATATTAGGCTAGCAGTTTTATTTTGGTCATCAAGGGGCAAAAACTTCAATTTTATAATACGTCTTCTTCCGTGGCGCCACAGTTCGGTGTGGATCTTGCCCTCCTCAATGAACCTTCGCATGGTAGCTCGACCCTGTACCGTGCTGCTTTCACGTTCCTCACATTCAGCAGAGTTATGGCATCCTGAGCGACGCAATCCATCCATCTAAGTCTCGGACGACCTTTTGCTCTAGTTTTGTGGACAGTTCCATCAGGTTTCTGGGTATATCACTCTCCTCCATCCGTGCCGCATGCAGTACATAGCACAGTCTTCCCATTTTTATTACTTTTAATAATTTGGCTTCCCCAAAAATCTCGTAAAGTTCTCAACTTTTTCTCCTCCTCCATTGCTCCAATATCCACAAGGCCTAGAATCCTCCTGGGTATCTTCCTCTTCAATATATTCTGGTTGTTTTCTTCATATCCCGTTAACACGCAAGCTTCGGGGGCGTGAGCTGATACGGGATGGATCAACGTCTGAGCCATGCGTTCATGAGCTGATACGGGATGGATCAACGTCTGAGCCATGCGTTCATGAGCTGATACGGGATGGATCAACGTTTTATAAAACAATTTTGCATTCTATACTTAAATACTGACTGCTTAAGTGTTTGTGTAGCACTATACTGGCATTTGCTACGCTTTTATTCTGCTCAAATGAGGCCTTATTATTGGAGCTGACAATGGATCCGAGATATCAGAGTTGATACACGACTTCAAATCCACGCCTGTTGCGCTACTTTAGGGTTGTCACACCGTAGATAGTTTGTTCTCGCTTCATTAATATCAACTCTTATCTAACTAGGCTAAAACTCACTGTCACCTCAGTTAAAGGCAACCAGGTAGATATCGACAATCGATAAAACGATTTTATGTCAACATCAACAAATATAGCCTACGCCCTTCACACGAAGATGTAAAACAAGAGAGAAGATACAAGTGCCATTTCTATAGATTTAACTTTAAAGCAATGCTGTTTGATCCAACTGATTCGCATATCACCTGTTACCATCCCGGACACGGCAATTTGTAGCTGGTTATTTGTGACATTGTAGTTGTAAGTCAATAAAGATTTATTTTTAATTTTAAAGATTATTTATAATTACTAGCTAAACTGCACGGTTGTCGAATATTTAGTTTTGCCTCATATTTATTGTTGTCCTAAGTAGTTTTACCTGTCATCTGTGTATTGTAAAAGGCATCCTTACTATGCAAACCGCAAGCAGAATATACATATTACTGTAGCGAGCTATTTTTTTTTTGTTTTTTTTTTTGCTTTGTTTGATTCTTCTACAAAATAAGCTTGGAAGAAGCGTGTAGTGTATTAAAATTATTGTAATGTACTTTAGTTTTTAGAAGCAAACAAACAACGTGTTGGCTTTAAAAGCAAACGGCTTCAATATTGATTTGTAACAATTTCCATTTGTTTTTTTTTAAAATAAAAAACAGTTTATGACATAAGTAATATACATTTATCTAATAAGTTGTAAGATATATTTAGATTAGTTGTATTTAACTGAAAACATTAAGCCAAACAGTATTAAGAATAACAACACATAAAAAATATATCTGTAAGGTGTTTAATTTTATTTTAAAAAATGTTCATGAGAAAAAAGTTTTTACTATTCAATGATAAATTGAAGCCAAGATGAAGACGTTTATATTTTGATAAGCAAAATGAGCCTCTCAGAAATGCAGTGGGCCTGGATTATAGACCTAAAGGTAAGAGAAAAGAGAATTTTCTAAAATTCTAGCGCTAATAATTTTTCGAATACACCTATAGTTGAAAACAAAATCTTCCAAGTAGGACAAGAATATAAGAATAAACAAAACACACTACTTATAAAAGCGTAAAAGAATAATGAACCATTAGTAGGCTGTAACACAGGAAATAACAAAAAGTAAGAAAAATAATGAACCATTAGTAGGCTGTAACACAGGAAATAACAAAAAGTAAGAAAAATAATGAACCATTAGTAGGCTGTAACACAGGAAATAACAAAAAGTAAGAAAAATAATGAACCATTAGTAGGCTGTAACACAGGAAATAACCAAAAGTAAGAATAATAATGAACCATTAGTAGGCTGTAACACAGGAAATAACCAAAAGTAAGAAAAACAATGAACCATTAGTAGGCTGTAACACAGGAAATAACAAAAAGTAAGAAAAATAATGAACCATTAGTAGGCTGTAACACAGAAAATAACAAAAAGTAAGAAAAATAATGAACCATTAGTAGGCTGTAACACAGGAAATAACCAAAAGTAAGAAAAATAATGAACCATTAGTAGGCTGTAACACAGGAAATAACCAAAAGTAAGAAAAATAATGAACCATTAGTAGGCTGTAACACAGGAAATAACAAAAAGTAAGAAAAATAATGAACCATTAGTAGGCTGTAACACAGGAAATAACCAAAAGTAAGCAAAACAATGAACCATTAGTAGGCTGTAACACAGGAAATAACAAAAAGTAAGCAAAACAATGAACCATTAGTAGGCTGTAACACAGGAAATAACAAAATGTAAGCAAAATAATGAACCATTAGTAGGCTGTAACACAGGAAATAACAAAAAGTAAGCAAAACAATGAACCATTAGTAGGCTGTAACACAGGAAATAACAAAAAGTAAGCAAAACAATGAACCATTAGTAGGCTGTAACACAGGAAATAACAAAAAGTAAGCAAAATAATGAACCATTAGTAGGCTGTAACACAGGAAATAACAAAAAGTAAGAAAAATAATGAACCATTAGTAGGCTGTAACACAGGAAATAACCAAAAGTAAGAAAAATAATGAACCATTAGTAGGCTGTAACACAGGAAATAACCAAAAGTAAGAAAAATAATGAACCATTAGTAGGCTGTAACACAGGAAATAACAAAAAGTAAGAAAAATAATGAACCATTAGTAGGCTGTAACACAGGAAATAACCAAAAGTAAGCAAAACAATGAACCATTAGTAGGCTGTAACACAGGAAATAACAAAAAGTAAGCAAAACAATGAACCATTAGTAGGCTGTAACACAGGAAATAGCAAAATGTAAGCAAAATAATGAACCATTAGTAGGCTGTAACACAGGAAATAACAAAAAGTAAGCAAAACAATGAACCATTAGTAGGCTGTAACACAGGAAATAACAAAAAGTAAGCAAAATAATGAACCATTAGTAGGCTGTAACACAGGAAATAACAAAAAGTAAGCAAAACAATGAACCATTAGTAGGCTGTAACACAGGAAATAACAAAAAGTAAGCAAAATAATGAACCATTAGTAGGCTGTAACACAGGAAATAACAAAAAGTAAGCAAAATAATGAACCATTAGTAGGCTGTAACACAGGAAATAACAAAAAGTAAGCAAAACAATGAACCATTAGTAGGCTGTAACACAGGAAATAACAAAAAGTAAGCAAAACAATGAACCATTAGTAGGCTGTAACACAGGAAATATCAAAAAGTAAGCAAAATAATGAACCATTAGTAGGCTGTAACACAGGAAATAACAAAAAGTAAGCAAAACAATGAACCATTAGTAGGCTGTAACACAGGAAATAACAAAAAGTAAGCAAAATAATGAACCATTAGTAGGCTGTAACACAGGAAATAACAAAAAGTAAGAAAAATAATGAACCATTAGTAGGCTGTAACACAGGAAATAACAAAAAGTAAGCAAAACAATGAACCATTAGTAGGCTGTAACACAGGAAATAACAAAAAGTAAGCAAAATAATGAACCATTAGTAGGCTGTAACACAGGAAATAACAAAAAGTAAGAAAAATAATGAACCATTAGTAGGCTGTAACACAGGAAATAACAAAAAGTAAGAAAAATATTGCGTTGGTATGAAATCTTACTTTATCGAATAATTTATAAATTCATTCATATATCAATTAAATTTATATCATTTATACAAATCTATAATATTAAATTAATTTATGCAGTTTAATCTTCAGAGCAAAAGGTAAATTAATGGATGGTCAAATAATCTAATGTTAATCGATAGAAGGTTTTCTGGCTTCGGATCTCCACTACTGCCATCATGTACGGTATGATTTTATTAGCTGGCACTTTCCTCTTAGGTAGATATTTTATTTGCGTTTCAATAAAAAAAAGGCCAACATTATCAATGCATAAATTTATACAAAATATAGGCATTTTGCAATTTCGTCACTGAAAAGCCTAAAAGAAAATAAATTTCTATTAATTGTGATTTAATTACAAACTAACTTCTACTTTTCAATTACAAATATATACATTTAATTGCAAAGTCACTTTAATGTTTCTTTAGCCTGGTTGATAAGAGGTTCTGTAATATAGGCCTATAATATTGATTTTATGTGTTATCATATCTTGCATTCAATAAATCTTTCTAGATAATGGCTCTAAATGTATCTGCTGCAGTGTCTTTAAAACCAGCTTTGGTGTTACTTCTTTGGACGCTTTATTATAGAATTTAAAATTGAGGTTATGGTTCGAAATACCTTTTAAAAAAATGCATTAGTATTACTCTTTTTTAAGGAGAATAAAACATTCAGCAATATAACGCCACACTTCAGACTACAGATTTCCGTAGGCTAAAGGAATTGTTCTGAAAATGTCTAAATCATTTTGTGTTTCAGTAGCTTTTCATTACAAATTCCTATACTGTATATTCAAAAATAACATTGACTGTTTGATTACATACAACAATTGTTTGTATTACTCGTGGGTTGTGTTACTTTCTCATTATACTCTATCCAGACACGGAAGCGCCGTAGGGGGTTAGCACCTTCTCACACACACACATACTGGAACTGACCCGGCCCGGTAGAGGCTCAAGGCAAGTGATGGTCAGAGCGTTTGCGTGTGTGAGCGTGGAGGTGCGAGGGATGTTTAATCCTCATGGCACTCACACACTGGAACTGACACGGCCCAGTAGTGACTCAAGGTAAGTGATGGTCAGAGCGTTTGAGTGTGTGCGCTCGTGGAGGTGCGAGGGATGTTTAATCCTCATGGCACATACACACTGGAACTGACACGGCCCAGTAGTGACTCAAGGCAAGTGATGGTCAAATCATTTGAGTGTGTGGGCTCGTGGAGGGCGAGGAATGTTTAATCCTCATGGCACATACACACTGGACCTGACCGGGCCCAGTAGTGACTAAAGGCAAGTGATGGTCAAAGCATTTGAGTGTGTGGGCTCGTGGAGGGCGAGGAATGTTTAATCCTCATGGCACATACACACTGGACCTGACCGGGCCCAGTAGTGACTAAAGGCAAGTGATGGTCAAAGCATTTGAGTGTGTGGGCTCGTGGAGGGCGAGGAATGTTTAATCCTCATGGCACATACACACTGGACCTGACCGGGCCCGGTAGTGACTCAAGGCAAGTGATGGTCAAATCATTTGAGTGTGTGGGCTCGTGGAGGGCGAGGAATGTTTAATCCTCATGGCACATACACACTGGACCTGACCGGGCCCAGTAGTGACTAAAGGCAAGTGATGGTCAAAGCATTTGAGTGTGTGGGCTCGTGGAGGGCGAGGAATGTTTAATCCTCATGGCACATACACACTGGACCTGACCCGGGCCGGTAGTGACTAAAGGCAAGTGCTGGTCAGAGCGTTTGATTGTGTGAGCATGGAGGTGCGAGGGATGTTTAATCCTCATAGCACATACACACTGAAACTGACTTGGGCTGGTAGGTGACTAAAGGCAAGTGCTGGTCAGAGCGTTTGATTGTGTGAGCATGGAGGTGCGAGGAATGTTTAATCCTCATGGCACATACACACTGAAACTGACTTGGGCTGGTAGGTGACTAAAGGCAAGTGCTGGTCAGAGCGTTTGAGTGTGTGCGCTCGTGGAGGACGAGGGATGTTTAATCCTCATGGCACATACACACTGGAACTGACCCGGGCCGGTAGTGACTAAAGGCAAGTGCTGGTCAGAGCGTTTGATTGTGTGAGCATGGAGGTGCGAGGAATGTTTAATCCTCATGGCACATACACACTGAAACTGACTTGGGCTGGTAGGTGACTAAAGACAAGTGCTGGTCAGAGCGTTTGATTGTGTGAGCGTGGAGGTGCGAGGAATGTTTAATCCTCATGGCACATACACACTGAAACTGACTTGGGCTGGTAGGTGACTAAAGGCAAGTGCTGGTCAGAGCGTTTGATTGTGTGAGCATGGAGGTGCGAGGGATGTTTAATCCTCATGGCACATACACACTGGACCTGACCGGGCCCGGTAGTGACTAAAGGCAAGTGCTGGTCAGAGCGTTTGATTGTGTGAGCATGGAGGTGCGAGGAATGTTTAATCCTCATGGCACATACACACTGAAACTGACTTGGGCTGGTAGGTGACTAAAGGCAAGTGCTGGTCAGAGCGTTTGATTGTGTGAGCGTGGAGGTGCGAGGAATGTTTAATCCTCATGGCACATACACACTGAAACTGACTTGGGCTGGTAGGTGACTAAAGGCAAGTGCTGGTCAGAGCGTTTGATTGTGTGAGCATGGAGGTGCGAGGGATGTTTAATCCTCATGGCACATACACACTGGACCTGACCGGGCCCGGTAGTGACTAAAGGCAAGTGCTGGTCAGAGCGTTTGAGTGTGTGCGCTCGTGGAGGTGCGAGGGATGTTTAATCCTCATGGCACATACACATTGGACCTGACCGGGCCCGGTAGTGACTAAAGGCAAGTGATGGTCAGAGCGTTTGAGTGTGTGGGCTCGTGGAGGACGAGGGATGTTTAATACTCATGGCACATACACACTGGAACTGACCCGGGCCGGTAGTGACTAAAGGCAAGTGCTGGTCAGAGCGTTTGAGTGTGTGAGCATGGAGGTGCGAGGGATGTTCAATCCTCATGGCACATACACACTGGAACTGACTTGGGCTGGTAGGTGACTCAAGGCAAGTGATGGTCAAAGCATTTGAGTGAGTGGGCTCGTGGAGGTGCGAGGGATGTTTAATCCTCATGGCACATACACACTGGAACTGACTTGGGCGGGTAGGTGACTCAAGGCAAGTGATGGTCAAAGCATTTGAGTGAGTGGGCTCGTGGAGGTGCGAGGGATGTTTAATCCTCATGGCACATACACACTGGAACTGACTTGGGCTGGTAGGTGACTAAAGGCAAGTGATGGTCAAAGCATTTGAGTGAGTGGGCTCGTGGAGTAGCGAGGGATGTTTAATCCTCATGGCACATACACACTGGAACTGACTTGGGCTGGTAGGTGACTCAAGGCAAGTGATGGTCAAAGCATTTGAGTGAGTGGGCTCGTGGAGTAGCGAGGGATGTTTAATCCTCATGGCACATACACACTGGAACTGACTTGGGCTGGTAGGTGACTCAAGGCAAGTGATGGTCAAAGCATTTGAGTGAGTGGGCTCGTGGAGTAGCGAGGGATGTTTAATCCTCATGGCACATACACACTGGAACTGACTTGGGCTGGTAGGTGACTCAAGGCAAGTGATGGTCAAAGCATTTGAGTGAGTGGGCTCGTGGAGTAGCGAGGGATGTTTAATCCTCATGGCACATACACACTGGAACTGACTTGGGCTGGTAGGTGACTCAAGGCAAGTGATGGTCAAAGCATTTGAGTGAGTGGGCTCGTGGAGTAGCGAGGGATGTTTAATCCTCATGGCACATACACACTGGAACTGACTTGGGCTGGTAGGTGACTCAAGGCAAGTGATGGTCAAAGCATTTGAGTGAGTGGGCTCGTGGAGTAGCGAGGGATGTTTAATCCTCATGGCACATACACACTGGAACTGACTTGGGCTGGTAGGTGACTAAAGGCAAGTGATGGACAAAGCATTTGAGTGAGTGGGCTCGTGGAGTAGCGAGGGATGTTTAATCCTCATGGCACATACACACTGGAACTGACTTGGGCTGGTAGGTGACTCAAGGCAAGTGATGGTCAAAGCATTTGAGTGTGTGCACTCGTGGAGGAGCGAGGGATGTTTAATCCTCATGGCACATACACACTGGAACTGACTTGGGCTGGTAGTGACTAAAGGCAAGTGCTGGTCAGAGCGTTTGAGTGTGTGAGCGTGGAGGTGCGAGGGATGTTTAATCCTCATGGCACTCACACACTGGAACTGACTTGGGCTGGTAGGTGACTCAAGGCAAGTGATGGTCAAAGCATTTGAGTGAGTGGGCTCCTGGAGTAGCGAGGGATGTTTAATCCTCATGGCACATACACACTGGAACTGACTTGGGCTGGTAGGTGACTCAAGGCAAGTGATGGTCAAAGCATTTGAGTGAGTGGGCTCGTGGAGGAGCGAGGGATGTTTAATCCTCATGGCACATACACACTGGAACTGACTTGGGCTGGTAGGTGACTCAAGGCAAGTGATGGTCAAAGCATTTGAGTGAGTGGGCTCGTGGAGGTGCGAGGGATGTTTAATCCTCATAGCACTCACACACTGGAACTGACTTGGGCTGGTAGGTGACTCAAGGCAAGTGATGGTCAAAGCATTTGAGTGAGTGGGCTCGTGGAGGAGCGAGGGATGTTTAATCCTCATGGCACATACACACTGGAACTGACTTGGGCTGGTAGGTGACTCAAGGCAAGTGATGGTCAAAGCATTTGAGTGAGTGGGCTCGTGGAGGAGCGAGGGATGTTTAATCCTCATGGCACATACACACTGGAACTGACTTGGGCTGGTAGGTGACTCAAGGCAAGTGATGGTCAAAGCATTTGAGTGAGTGGGCTCGTGGAGTAGCGAGGGATGTTTAATCCTCATGGCACATACACACTGGAACTGACTTGGGCTGGTAGGTGACTCAAGGCAAGTGATGGTCAAAGCATTTGAGTGAGTGGGCTCGTGGAGTAGCGAGGGATGTTTAATCCTAATGGCACATACACACTGGAACTGACTTGGGGTGGTAGGTGACTCAAGGCAAGTGATGGTCAAAGCATTTGAGTGTGTGCACTCGTGGAGGAGCGAGGGATGTTTAATCCTCATGGCACATACACACTGGAACTGACTTGGGCTGGTAGGTGACTAAAGGCAAGTGCTGGTCAGAGCGTTTGAGTGTGTGAGCGTGGAGGTGCGAGGGATGTTTAATCCTCATGGCACTCACACACTGGAACTGACTTGGGCTGGTAGGTGACTCAAGGCAAGTGATGGTCAAAGCATTTGAGTGAGTGGGCTCGTGGAGTAGCGAGGGATGTTTAATCCTCATGGCACATACACACTGGAACTGACTTGGGCTGGTAGGTGACTCAAGGCAAGTGATGGTCAAAGCATTTGAGTGAGTGGGCTCGTGGAGTAGCGAGGGATGTTTAATCCTCATGGCACATACACACTGGAACTGACTTGGGCTGGTAGGTGACTCAAGGCAAGTGATGGTCAAAGCATTTGAGTGAGTGGGCTCGTGGAGTAGCGAGGGATGTTTAATCCTCATGGCACATACACACTGGAACTGACTTGGGCTGGTAGGTGACTCAAGGCAAGTGATGGTCAAAGCATTTGAGTGTGTGAGCGTGGAGGAGCGAGGGATGTTTAATCCTCATGCCACATACACACTGGAACTGACTTGGGCTGGTAGGTGACTCAAGGCAAGTGATGGTCAAAGCATTTGAGTGTGTGCACTCGTGGAGGAGCGAGGGATGTTTAATCCTCATGGCACATACACACTGGAACTGACTTGGGCTGGTAGGTGACTAAAGGCAAGTGCTGGTCAGAGCGTTTGAGTGTGTGAGCGTGGAGGTGCGAGGGATGTTTAATCCTCATGGCACTCACACACTGGAACTGACACGGCCCAGTAGTGACTCAAGGCAAGTGATGGTCAAAGCATTTGAGTGTGTGCACTCGTGGAGGAGCGAGGGATGTTTAATCCTCATGGCACATACACACTGGAACTGACTTGGGCTGGTAGGTGACTAAAGGCAAGTGCTGGTCAGAGCGTTTGAGTGTGTGCACTCGTGGAGGAGCGAGGGATGTTTAATCCTCATGGCACATACACACTGGAACTGACTTGGGCTGGTAGGTGACTCAAGGCAAGTGATGGTCAAAGCATTTGAGTGTGTGCACTCGTGGAGGAGCGAGGGATGTTTAATCCTCATGGCACATACACACTGGAACTGACTTGGGCTGGTAGGTGACTAAAGGCAAGTGCTGGTCAGAGCGTTTGAGTGTGTGAGCGTGGAGGTGCGAGGGATGTTTAATCCTCATGGCACTCACACACTGGAACTGACTTGGGCTGGTAGGTGACTCAAGGCAAGTGATGGTCAAAGCATTTGAGTGAGTGGGCTCGTGGAGTAGCGAGGGATGTTTAATCCTCATGGCACATACACACTGGAACTGACTTGGGCTGGTAGGTGACTCAAGGCAAGTGATGGTCAAAGCATTTGAGTGAGTGGGCTCGTGGAGTAGCGAGGGATGTTTAATCCTCATGGCACATACACACTGGAACTGACTTGGGCTGGTAGGTGACTCAAGGCAAGTGATGGTCAAAGCATTTGAGTGAGTGGGCTCGTGGAGTAGCGAGGGATGTTTAATCCTCATGGCACATACACACTGGAACTGACTTGGGCTGGTAGGTGACTCAAGGCAAGTGATGGTCAAAGCATTTGAGTGTGTGAGCGTGGAGGAGCGAGGGATGTTTAATCCTCATGGCACATACACACTGGAACTGACTTGGGCTGGTAGGTGACTCAAGGCAAGTGATGGTCAAAGCATTTGAGTGTGTGCACTCGTGGAGGAGCGAGGGATGTTTAATCCTCATGGCACATACACACTGGAACTGACTTGGGCTGGTAGGTGACTCAAGGCAAGTGATGGTCAAAGCATTTGAGTGTGTGAGCGTGGAGGAGCGAGGGATGTTTAATCCTCATGGCACATACACACTGGACCTGACCGGGCCCGGTAGTGACTAAAGGCAAGTGCTGGTCAGAGCGTTTGAGTGTGTGAGCGTGGAGGTGCGAGGGATGTTTAATCCTCATGGCACTCACACACTGGAACTGACCGGGCCCGGTAGTGACTAAAGGCAAGTGCTGGTCAGAGCGTTTGAGTGTGTGAGCGTGGAGGTGCGAGGGATGTTTAATCCTCATGGCACTCACACACTGGAACTGACACGGCCCAGTAGTGACTCAAGGCAAGTGATGGTCAAAGCATTTGAGTGTGTGCACTCGTGGAGGAGCGAGGGATGTTTAATCCTCATGGCACATACACACTGGAACTGACTTGGGCTGGTAGGTGACTAAAGGCAAGTGCTGGTCAGAGCGTTTGAGTGTGTGAGCGTGGAGGGGCGCGGGATGTTTAATCCTCATGGCACATACACACTGGATCTGACCGGGCCCGGTAGTGACTAAAGGCAAGTGCTGGTCAGAGCGTTTGAGTGTGTGAGCGTGGAGGTGCGAGGGATGTTTAATCCTCATGGCACTCACACACTGGAACTGACACGGCCCAGTAGTGACTCAAGGCAAGTGATGGTCAGAGCATTTGAGTGTGTGCACTCGTGGAGGGCGAGGGATGTTTAATCCTCATGGCACATACACACTGGATCTGACCGGGCCCGGTAGTGACTAAAGGCAAGTGCTGGTCAGAGCGTTTGAGTGTGTGAGCGTGGAGGTGCGAGGGATGTTTAATCCTCATGGCACTCACACACTGGAACTGACACGGCCCAGTAGTGACTCAAGGCAAGTGATGGTCAAAGCATTTGAGTGTGTGCACTCGTGGAGGAGCGAGGGATGTTTAATCCTCATGGCACATACACACTGGAACTGACTTGGGCTGGTAGGTGACTAAAGGCAAGTGCTGGTCAGAGCGTTTGAGTGTGTGAGCGTGGAGGGGCGAGGGATGTTTAATCCTCATGGCACATACACACTGGAACTGACTTGGGCTGGTAGGTGACTAAAGGCAAGTGCTGGTCAGAGCGTTTGAGTGTGTGAGCGTGGAGGTGCGAGGGATGTTTAATCCTCATGGCACTCACACACTGGAACTGACACGGCCCAGTACTGACTCAAGGCAAGTGATGGTCAAAGCATTTGAGTGTGTGCACTCGTGGAGGAGCGAGGGATGTTTAATCCTCATGGCACATACACACTGGAACTGACTTGGGCTGGTAGGTGACTAAAGGCAAGTGCTGGTCAGAGCGTTTGAGTGTGTGAGCGTGGAGGAGCGAGGGATGTTTAATCCTCATGGCACATACACACTGGACCTGACCGGGCCCGGTAGTGACTAAAGGTAAGTGACGGTCAGAGCGTTTGAGTGTATTCGCTCGTGGAGGTGCGAGGGATGTTTAATCCTCATGGCACATACACACTGGACCTGACCGGGCCCGGTAGTGACTCAAGGTAAGTGATGGTCAGAGTGTTTGAGTGTGTGAGCGTGGAGGTGCGAGATATGTTTAATCCTCATGGCACATACACAATGGAACTGACCCGGGCTGGTAGGTGACTCAAGGCAAATGATGGTCAGAGCGTTTGAGTGTGTATGCTTGTGGAGGTGCGAGGGATGTTTAATCCTCATGGCACATACACAATGGAACTGACCCGTGCCGGTGGTGACTAAAGGCAAGTGATGGTCAGAGCGTTTGAGTGTGTGCGCTCATGGAGGTGCGAGGGATGTTTATTCCTCATGGCACATACACACTGAAACTGACCCGGGCCCGGTAGTGACTAAAGGCAAGTGATGGTCAGAGCGTTTGAGTGTGTGAGCGTGGAGGTGCGAGGGATGTTTAATCCTCATGGCACATACACACTGGACCTGACCGGGCCCGGTAGTGACTAAAGGCAAGTGATGGTCAGAGCGTTTGAGTGTGTGCGCTCGTGGAGGTGCGAGGGATGTTTAATCCTCATGGCACATACACACTGGACCTGACCGGGCCCGGTAGTGACTAAAGGCAAGTGATGGTCAGAGCGTTTGATTGTGTTTGCGTGGAGGTGCCAGGGATGTTTAATCCTCATGGCACATACACACTGGACCTGACCGGGCCCGGTAGTGACTAAAGGCAAGTGATGGTCAGAGCGTTTGAGTGTGTGAGCGTGGAGGTGCCAGGGATGTTTAATCCTCATGGCACATACACACTGGACCTGACCGGGCCTGGTACTGACTAAAGGCAAGTGATGGTCAGAGCGTTTGAGTGTGTGAGCGTGGAGGTGCGAGGGATGTTTAATCCTCATGGCACATACACACTGGACCTGACAGGGCCCGGTAGTGATTAAAGGCAAGTGATGGTCAGAGCGTTTGAGTGTGTGAGCGTGGAGGTGCCAGGGATGTTTAATCCTCATGGCACATACACACTGGACCTGACCGGGCCCGGTAGTGACTAAAGGCAAGTGATGGTCAGAGCGTTTGAGTGTGTGAGTGTGGAGGTGCGAGGGATGTTTAATCCTCATGGCACATACACACTGGACCTGACCGGGCCCGGTAGTGACTCAAGGCAAGTGATGGTCAGAGCGTATGTTGTGTGAGCGTGGAGGTGCGAGGGATGTTTAATCCTCATGGCACATACACACTGGACCTGACCGGGCCCGTTCTGCGAGGGATGTTTAATCCTCATGGCACATACACACTGGACCTGACCGGGCCCGGTAGTGACTAAAGGCAAGTGATGGTCAGAGCGTTTGATTGTGTGCGCTCGTGGAGGTGCGAGGGATGTTTAATCCTCATGGCACATACACACTGGACCTGACCGGGCCCGGTAGTGACTCAAGGCAAGTGCTGGTCAGAGCGTATGTTGTGTGAGCGTGGAGGTGCGAGGGATGTTTAATCCTCATGGCACATACACACTGGACCTGACCGGGCCCGGTAGTGACTAAAGGCAAGTGATGGTCAGAGCGTTTGATTGTGTTTGCGTGGAGGTGCCAGGGTTGTTTAATCCTCATGGCACATACACACTGGAACTGACCGGGCCTGGTACTGACTAAAGGCAAGTGATGGTCAGAGCGTTTGATTGTGTTTGCGTGGAGGTGCCAGGGTTGTTTAATCCTCATGGCACATACACACTGGAACTGACCGGGCCTGGTACTGACTAAAGGCAAGTGATGGTCAGAGCGTTTGAGTGTGTGCGCTCGTGGAGGTGCGAGGGATGTTTAATCCTCATGGCACATACACACTGGACCTGACCGGGCCCGGTACTGACTAAAGGCAAGTGATGGTCAGAGCGTTTGAGCGTGTGCGCTCGTGGAGGTGCGAGGGATGTTTAATCCTCATGGCACATACACACTGGACCTGACCGGGCCCGGTAGTGACTAAAGGCAAGTGATGGTCAGAGCGTTTGATTGTGTTTGCGTGGAGGTGCCAGGGTTGTTTAATCCTCATGGCACATACACACTGGAACTGACCGGGCCCGGTACTGACTAAAGGCAAGTGATGGTCAGAGCGTTTGAGTGTGTGAGCGTGGAGGTGCGAGGGATGTTTAATCCTCATGGCACATACACACTGGACCTGACAGGGCCCGGTAGTGATTAAAGGCAAGTGATGGTTAGAGCGTTTGAGTGTGTGAGCGTGGAGGTGCCAGGGATGTTTAATCCTCATGGCACATACACACTGGACCTGACCGGGCCCGGTAGTGACTAAAGGCAAGTGATGGTCAGAGCGTTTGAGTGTGTGAGTGTGGAGGTGCGAGGGATGTTTAATCCTCATGGCACATACACACTGGACCTGACCGGGCCCGGTAGTGACTCAAGGCAAGTGATGGTCAGAGCGTATGTTGTGTGAGCGTGGAGGTGCGAGGGATGTTTAATCCTCATGGCACATACACACTGGACCTGACCGGGCCCGTTCTGCGAGGGATGTTTAATCCTCATGGCACATACACACTGGACCTGACCGGGCCCGGTACTGACTAAAGGCAAGTGATGGTCAGAGCGTTTGAGTGTGTGGGCTCGTGGAGGTGCGAGGGATGTTTAATCCTCATGGCACATACACACTGGACCTGACCGGGCCCGGTAGTGACTAAAGGCAAGTGATGGTCAGAGCGTTTGAGTGTGTGAGTGTGGAGGTGCGAGGGATGTTTAATCCTCATGGCACATACACACTGGACCTGACCGGGCCCGGTAGTGACTAAAGGCAAGTGATGGTCAGAGCGTTTGAGTGTGTGCGCTCGTGGAGGTGCGAGGGATGTTTAATCCTCATGGCACATACACACTAGACCTGACCGGGCCCGGTACTGACTAAAGGCAAGTGATGGTCAGAGCGTTTGAGTGTGTGCGCTCGTGGAGGTGCGAGGGATGTTTAATCCTCATGGCACATACACACTGGACCTGACCGGGCCCGGTAGTGACTAAAGGCAAGTGATGGTCAGAGCGTTTGAGTGTGTGAGTGTGGAGGTGCGAGGGATGTTTAATCCTCATGGCACATACACAATGGACCTGACCGGGCCCGGTAGTGACTAAAGGCAAGTGATGGTCAGAGCGTTTGAGCGTGTGCGCTCGTGGAGGTGCGAGGGATGTTTAATCCTCATGGCACATACACAATGGAACTGACCCGGGCCGGTAGTGACTAAAGGCAAGTGATGGTCAGAGCATTTGAGTGTATTCGCTCGTGGAGGTGCGAGGGATGTTTAATCCTCATGGCACATACACAATGGACCTGACCGGGCCCGGTAGTGACTAAAGGCAAGTGATGGTCAGAGCGTTTGTGTGTGTGCGCTCGTGGAGGTGCGAGGGATGTTTAATCCTCATGGCACATACACACTGGACCTGACCGGGCCTGGTAGTGACTCAAGGCAAGTGCTGGTCACAACGTATGTTGTGTGAGCGTGGAGGTGCGAGGGATGTTTAATCCTCATGGCACATACACACTGGAACTGACCCGGGCCGGTAGTGACTCAAGGCAAGTAGGCTGGTCAGAGCGTTTTAGTGTGTGTGCTCGTGGAGGTGCGAAGGATGTTTAATCCTCATGGCACATACAAGTCTGAAAAACTTGTAGTAGCAAGCTAAAATATACGTCGAAGGGAAATTTATCTTCTGAAGAATCTATTTCCTGTACATACTGTTTTATTAATGGCAGCTTATATCTATTAATTTATTATCACATACCTAACAATTAGATAAATATTATTTAGATATAATTAAGTAAAACACTGTACATTTTAAAATAAAAAAAATACAGTAAATAAGGGTTTCAATCGTCTTTGAAACGTTTGGACCATTTTGGTATGGTTTTATTTTCTCTCGAAATGCTGGAGAATTTCTGTCCTGTTCGATTCGATACGCTGTGCTTTAAATTCACCGACTAGTATGATGAATTATAAATTCATGATTATAATGTTTGTCTTCATCTAATCCCATAATATTAAATGATTCTTGGATATCATTTTGGTTTCCATAACCACTATGAATGTTTTGTTGATAGCAGCACAGACGATTCCCCATCATCATTGCCTTACCATGAGTTTCTCTTTTAATAGGTGCCAAAATCTAGCCTTTCTCGAACGAGTGGGAATTCATCCAAAATCAACATCCTAAAAATCTTTAACTTGGTCAACTTAAATCTGTAATGTTTATATTTTCGTGCCTTCTACTGTTATCACTATAAATTGGGCTGTAGATTGGTAGTAAGGTTATTCACAGCATTGTTGTATAAAAACACATGTGCATATATGTTAACTGTAATTCTGGTTGCAGATGGTACTTTGTAAAAAGAACCTTAAGCTACAGTGTAACGTATTTGTAACTGCTTTAAACGACGAATTAAAAATATGAAACTGAAGAAAAACTAGCTGTTTGGCTGATTTTTATTACTTTACTTCGGTAAGAAGTATTTTATTGGGACTGTAGAGACAGTACAGTTGTGGAATGGCATTGTACTTCGGTAAGAAGGGACTGTAGAGACAGTACAGTTGTGGAATGGCATTGTACTTCGGTAAGAAGGGACTGTAGAGACAGTACAGTTGTGGAATGGCATTGTACTTCGGTAAGAAGGGACTGTAGAGACAGTACAGTTGTGGAATGGCATTGTACTTCGGTAAGAAGGGACTGTAGAGACAGTACAGTTGTGGAATGGCTTTGTACTTCGGTAAGAAGGGACTGTAGAGACAGTACAGTTGTGGAATGGCATTGTACTACGGTAAGAACTAACTGTAGAGACAGTACAGTTGTGGAATTGCATTGTACTTCGGTAGGAAGGGACTGTAGAGAGGGTACAGTTGTGGAATGGCATTGTACGTCGGTAAGAAGGGACTGTAGAGACAGTACAGTTGTGGAATGGCATTGTACTTCGGTAAGAAGGGACTGTAGAGACAGTACAGTTGTGGAATGGCATTGTACTTCGGTAAGAAGGGACTGTAGAGACAGTACAGTTGTGGAATGGCATTGTACTTCGGTAAGAAGGGACTGTAGAGACAGTACAGTTGTGGAATGGCATTGTACTTCGGTAAGAAGGGACTGTAGAGACAGTACAGTTGTGGAATGGCATTGTACTTCGGTAAGAAAGGACTGTAGACACAGTACAGTTGTGGAATGGCATTGTACTTCGGTAAGAGGGACTGTAGAGACAGTACAGTTGTGGAATGGCATTGTACTTCGGTAAGAAGGGATTGTAGAGACAGTACAGTTGTGGAATGGCATTGTACTTCGGTAAGAAGGGACTGTAGAGACAGTACAGTTGTGGAATGGCATTGTACTTCGGTAAGAAGGGACTGTAGAGACAGTACAGTTGTGGAATGGCATTGTACTTCGGTAACAAGAGACTGTAGTGACAGTAAGGTTGTGGAATGGCATTGTACTTCGGTAAGAAGGGACTGTAGAGACAGTACAGTTGTGGAATGGCATTGTACTTCGGTAAGAAGGGACTGTAGAGACAGTACAGTTGTGGAATGGCATTGTACTTCGGTAAGAAGGGATTGTAGAGACAGTACAGTTGTGGAATGGCATTGTACTTCGGTAAGAAGGGACTGTAGTGACAGTACAGTTGTGGAATGGCATTGTACTTCGGTAAGAAGGGATTGTAGAGACAGTACAGTTGTGGAATGGCATTGTACTTCGGAAAGAAGGGACTGTAGAGACAGTACAGTTGTGGAATGGCATTGTACTTCGGTAAGAAGGGACTGTAGAGACAGTACAGTTGTGGAATGGCATTGTACTTCGGTAAGAAGGGACTGTAGAGACAGTACAGTTGTGGAATGGCATTGTACTTCGGTAAGAAGGGACTGTAGAGACTGTACAGTTGTGGAATGGCATTGTACTTCGGTAAGAAGGGACTGTAGAGACAGTACAGTTGTGGAATGGCTTTGTACTTCGGTAAGAAGGGACTGTAGAGACAGTACAGTTGTGGAATGGCATTGTACTTCGGTAAGAAGGGACTGTAGAGACAGTACAGTTGTGGAATGGCATTGTACTTCGGTAAGAAGGGACTGTAGAGACAGTACAGTTGTGGAATGGCATTGTACTTCGGTAAGAAGGGACTGTAGAGACAGTACAGTTGTGGAATGGCATTGTACTTCGGTAAGAAGGGACTGTAGAGACAGTACAGTTGTGGAATGGCATTGTACTTCGGTAAGAAGGGACTGTAGAGACAGTACAGTTGTGGAATGGCATTGTACTTCGTTAAGAAGGGACTGTAGAGACAGTACAGTTGTGGAATGGCATTGTACTTCGGTAAGAAGGGACTGTAGAGACAGTACAGTTGTGGAATGGCATTGTACTTCGGTAAGAAGGGACTGTAGAGACAGTACAGTTGTGGAATGGCATTGTACTTCGGTAAGAAGGGACTGTAGAGACAGTACAGTTGTGGAATGGCATTGTACTTCGGTAAGAAGGGACTGTAGAGACAGTACAGTTGTGGAATGGCATTGTACTTCGGTAAGAAGGGACTGTAGAGACAGTACAGTTGTGAAATGGCATTGTACTTCGGTAAGAAGAGACTGTAGAGACAGTACAGTTGTGGAATGGCATTGTACTTCGGTAAGAAGGGACTGTAGAGACAGTACAGTTGTGGAGTGGCATTGTACTTCGGTAAGAAGGGACTGTAGAGACAGTACAGTTGTGGAATGGCATTGTACTTCGGTAAGAAGGGACTGTAGAGACAGTACAGTTGTGGAATGGCATTGTACTTCGGTAAGAAGGGACTGTAGAGACAGTACAGTTGTGGAGTGGCATTGTACTTCGGTAAGAAGGGACTGTAGAGACAGTACAGTTGTGGAATGGCATTGTACTTCGGTAAGAAGGGACTGTAGAGACAGTACAGTTGTGGAATGGCATTGTACTTCGGTAAGAAGGGACTGTAGAGACAGTACAGTTGTGGAATGGCATTGTACTTCGGTAAGAAGGGACTGTAGAGACAGTACAGTTGTGGAATGGCATTGTACTTCGGTAAGAAGGGACTGTAGAGACAGTACAGTTGTGGAATGGCATTGTACTTCGGTAAGAAGGGACTGTAGAGACAGTACAGTTGTGGAATGGCATTGTACTTCGGTAAGAAGGGACTGTAGAGACAGTACAGTTGTGGAATGGCTTTGTACTTCGGTAAGAAGGGACTGTAGAGACAGTACAGTTGTGGAATGGCATTGTACTTCGGTAAGAAGGGACTGTAGAGACAGTACAGTTGTGCAATGGCATTGTACTTCGGTAAGAAGGGACTGTAGAGACAGTACAGTTGTGGAATGGCATCGTACTTCGGTAAGAAGGGACTGTAGAGACAGTACAGTTGTGGAATGGCTTTGTACTTCGGTAAGAAGGGACTGTAGAGACAGTACAGTTAAGGAATGGCATTGTACTTCGGTAAGAAGGGACTGTAGAGACAGTACAGTTGTGGAATAGCTTTGTACTTTGGTAAGAAGGGACTGTAGAGACAGTACAGTTGTGGAATGGCATTGTACTTCGGTAAGAAGGGACTGTAGAGACAGTACAGTTGTGGAATGGCTTTGTACTTCGGTAAGAAGGGACTGTAGAGACAGTACAGTTGTGGAATGGCATTGTACTTCGGTAAGAAGGGACTGTAGAGACAGTACAGTTGTGGAATGGCTTTGTACTTCGGTAAGAAGGGACTGTAGAGACTGTACAGTTGTGGAATGGCATTGTACTTCGGTAAGAAGGGACTGTAGAGACAGTACAGTTGTGGAATGGCATCGTACTTCGGTAAGAAGGGACTGTAGAGACAGTACAGTGGTGGAATGGCTTTGTACTTCGGTAAGAAGGGACTGTAGAGACAGTACAGTTGTGCAATGGCATTGTTTTTCGGTAAGAAGGGACTGTAGAGACAGTACAGTTCTGGAATGGCATTGTACTTCGGTAGGAAGGGACTGTAGAGAGGGTACAGTTGTGGAATGGCATTGTACTTCGGTAAGAAGGGACTGTAGAGACAGTACAGTTGTGGAATGGCTTTGTACTTCGGTAAGAAGGGACTGTAGAGACAGTACAGTTGTGGAATGGCATTGTACTTCGGTAAGAAGGGACTGTAGAGACAGTACAGTTGTGGAATGGCATTGTACTTCGGTAAGAAGGGACTGTAGAGACAGTACAGTTGTGGAATGGCTTTGTACTTCGGTAAGAAGGGACTGTAGAGACAGTACAGTTGTGGAATGGCATTGTACTTCGGTAAGAAGGGACTGTAGAGACAGTACAGTTGTGGAATGGCTTTGTACTTCGGTAAGAAGGGACTGTAGAGACAGTACAGTTGTGGAATGGCATTGTACTTCGGTAAGAAGAAACTGTAGAGACAGTACAGTTGTGGAATGGCATTGTACTTCGGTAAGAAGGGACTGTAGAGACAGTACAGTTGTGGAATGGCATTGTACTTCGGTAAGAAGGGACTGTAGAGACAGTACAGTTGTGGAATGGCATTGTACTTCGGTAAGAAGGGACTGTAGAGACAGTACAGTTGTGGAATGGCATTGTACTTCGGTAAGAAGGGACTGTAGAGACAGTACAGTTGTGGAATGGCATTGTACTTCGGTAAGAAGGGACTGTAGAGACAGTACAGTTGTGGAATGGCATTGTACTTCGGTAAGAAGGGACTGTAGAGACAGTACAGTTGTGCAATGGCATTGTACTTCGGTAAGAAGGGACTGTAGAGACAGTACAGTTGTGGAATGGCATTGTACTTCGGTAAGAAGGGACTGTAGAGACAGTACAGTTGTGGAATGGCATTGTACTTCGGTAAGAAGGGACTGTAGAGACAGTACAGTTGTGGAATGGCATTGTACTTCGGTAAGAAGGGACTGTAGAGACAGTACAGTTGTGGAATGGCTTTGTACTTCGGTAAGAAGGGACTGTAGAGACAGTACAGTTGTGGAATGGCATTGTACTTCGGTAAGAAGGGACTGTAGAGACAGTACAGTTCTGGAATGGCATTGTACTTCGGTAGGAAGGGACTGTAGAGAGGGTACAGTTGTGGAATGGCATTGTACTTCGGTAAGAAGGGACTGTAGAGATAGTACAGTTGTGGAATGACTTTGTACTTCGGTAAGAAGGGACTGTAGAGACAGTACAGTTGTGGAATGGCATTGTACTTCGGTAAGAAGGGACTGTAGAGACAGTACAGTTGTGCAATGGCATTGTACTTCGGTAAGAAGGGACTGTAGAGACAGTACAGTTGTGGAATGGCTTTGTACTTCGGTAAGAAGGGACTGTAGAGACAGTACAGTTGTGTAATGGCTTTGTACTTCGGTAAGAAGGGACTGTAGAGACAGTACAGTTGTGGAATGGCATTGTACTTCGGTAAGAAGGGACTGTAGAGACAGTACAGTTGTGGAATGGCTTTGTACTTTGGTAAGAAGGGACTGTAGAGACAGTACAGTTGTGGAATGGCATTGTACTTCGGTAAGAAGGGACTGTAGAGACAGTACAGTTGTGGAATGGCATTGTACTTCGGTAAGAAGGGACTGTAGAGACAGTACAGTTGTGGAATGGCTTTGTACTTCGGTAAGAAGGGACTGTAGAGACTGTACAGTTGTGGAATGGCATTGTACTTCGGTAAGAAGGGACTGTAGAGACAGTACAGTTGTGGAATGGCATCGTACTTCGGTAAGAAGGGACTGTAGAGACAGTACAGTTGTGGAATGGCATTGTACTTCGGTAAGAAGGGACTGTAGAGACAGTACAGTTGTGCAATGGCATTGTACTTCGGTAAGAAGGGACTGTAGATACAGTACAGTTGTGGAATGGCATTGTACTTCGGTAAGAAGGGACTGTAGAGACAGTACAGTTGTGGAATGGCTTTGTACTTCGGTAAGAAGGGACTGTAGAGACAGTACAGTTGTGGAATGGCATTGTACTTCGGTAAGAAGGGACTGTAGAGACAGTACAGTTGTGGAATGGCTTTGTACTTCGGTAAGAAGGGACTGTAGAGACAGTACAGTTGTGGAATGGCATTGTACTTCGGTAAGAAGGGACTGTAGAGACAGTACAGTTGTGGAATGGCTTTGTACTTCGGTAAGAAGGGACTGTAGATACATTACATTTGTGGAATGGCTTTGTACTTCGGTAAGAAGGGACTGTAGAGACAGTACAGTTGTGGAATGGCATTGTACTTCGGTAAGAAGGGACTGTAGAGACAGTACAGTTGTGGAATGGCATTGTACTTCGGTAAGAAGGGACTGTTGAGACAGTACAGTTGTGGAATGGCATTGTACTTCGGTAAGAAGGGACTGTAGAGACAGTACAGTTGTGAAATGGCTTTGTACTTCGGTAAGAAGGGACTGTAGAGACAGTACAGTTGTGGAATGGCTTTGTACTTCGGTAAGAAGGGACTGTAGAGACAGTACAGTTGTGGAATGGCATTGTACTTTGGTAAGAAGGGACTGTAGAGACAGTACAGTTGTGGAATGGCATTGTACTTCGGTAAGAAGGGACTGTAGAGACAGTACAGTTGTGGAATGGCATTGTACTTCGGTAAGAAGGGACTGTAGAGACAGTACAGTTGTGGAATGGCATTGTACTTCGGTAAGAAGGAACTGTAGAGACAGTACAGTTGTGGAATGGCATTGTACTTCGGTAAGAAGGGACTGTAGAGACAGTACAGTTGTGGAATGGCATTGTACTTCGGTAAGAAGGGACTGTAGAGACAGTACAGTTGTGCAATGGCATTGTACTTCGGTAAGAAGGGACTGTAGAGACAGTACAGTTGTGGAATGGCATTGTACTTCGGTAAGAAGGGACTGTAGAGACAGTACAGTTGTGGAATGGCTTTGTACTTCGGTAAGAAGGGACTGTAGAGACAGTACAGTTGTGGAATGGCATTGTACTTCGGTAAGAAGGGACTGTAGAGACAGTACAGTTGTGGAATGGCATTGTACTTCGGTAAGAAGGGACTGTAGAGACAGTACAGTTGTGGAATGGCTTTGTACTTCGGTAAGAAGGGACTGTAGAGACAGTACAGTTGTGGAATGGCATTGTACTTCGGTAAGAAGGGACTGTAGAGACAGTACAGTTGTGGAATGGCATTGTACTTCGGTAAGAAGGGACTGTAGAGACAGTACAGTTGTGGAATGGCATTGTACTTCGGTAGGAAGGGACTGTAGAGACAGTACAGTTGTGGAATGGCATTGTACTTCGGTAAGAAGGGACTGTAGAGACAGTACAGTTGTGCAATGGCATTGTACTTCGGTAAGAAGGGACTGTAGAGACAGTACAGTTGTGGAATGGCATTGTACTTCGGTAAGAAGGGACTGTAGAGACAGTACAGTTGTGGAATGGCATTGTACTTCGGTAAGAAGGGACTGTAGAGACAGTACAGTTGTGGAATGGCATTGTACTTCGGTAAGAAGGGACTGTAGAGACAGTACAGTTGTGGAATGGCTTTGTACTTCGGTAAGAAGGGACTGTAGATACAGTACAGTTGTGGAATGGCTTTGTACTTCGATAAGAAGGGACTGTAGAGACAGTACAGTTGTGGAATGGCATTGTACTTCGGTAAGAAGGGACTGTAGAGACAGTACAGTTGTGGAATGGCATTGTACTTCGGTAAGAAGGGACTGTAGAGACAGTACAGTTGTGGAATGGCTTTGTACTTCGGTAAGAAGGGACTGTAGAGACAGTACAGTTGTGGAATGGCATTGTACTTCGGTAAGAAGGGACTGTAGAGACAGTACAGTTGTGGAATGGCATTGTACTTCGGTAAGAAGGGACTGTAGAGACAGTACAGTTGTGGAATGGCTTTGTACTTCGGTAAGAAGGGACTGTAGAGACAGTACAGTTGATAATGGCATTGTACTTCGGTAAGAAGGGACTGTAGAGACAGTACAGTTGTGCAATGGCATTGTACTTCGGTAAGAAGGGACTGTAGATACAGTACAGTTGTGGAATGGTATTGTACTTCGGTAAGAAGGGACTGTAGAGACAGTACAGTTGTGGAATGGCATTGTACTTCGGTAAGAAGGGACTGTAGAGACAGTACAGTTGTGGAATGGCATTGTACTTCGGTAAGAAGGGACTGTAGATACAGTACAGTTGTGGAATGGCATTGTACTTCGGTAAGAAGGGACTGTAGAGACAGTACAGTTGTGGAATGGCTTTGTACTTCGGTAAGAAGGGACTGTAGATACAGTACAGTTGTGGAATGGCTTTGTACTTCGGTAAGAAGGGACTGTAGAGACAGTACAGTTGTGCAATGGCATTGTACTTCGGTAAGAAGGGACTGTAGATACAGTACAGTTGTGGAATGGCATTGTACTTCGGTAAGAAGGGACTGTAGAGACAGTACAGTTGTGGAATGGCATTGTACTTCGGTAAGAAGGGACTGTAGAGACAGTACAGTTGTGGAATGGCATTGTACTTCGGTAAGAAGGGACTGTAGAGACAGTAAAGTTGTGGAATGGCATTGTACTTCGGTAAGAAGGGACTGTAGAGACAGTACAGTTGTGCAATGGCATTGTACTTCGGTAAGAAGGGACTGTAGATACAGTACAGTTGTGGAATGGCATTGTACTTCGGGGAAGTAAGTAAAGAAGACGTGTGTGCTTGAAAACGGGTGCTAGGCTCATGATATTAGCGACAATATTGATGGTCTTATTGTATTATCAAAGAGCAAGGATTAAATAAACCGATTGAACATTTATAAAGCGTTCAAACACTATTTGACCTATATGTACTGATTTTGCTAATAGTTTATTAACACTTGAACGGATTGTACTGTCTGTTACTAAAGTTTTTACTCTCTTCACTACATTGCTAGCACTGATTTCTTTCCCGCTTAAGAAAACCCTTACATTCATGTATATCGACTTGGCGCTTCTATCAGTTCTACGTCTGGAAAAGTCCAGGCTTAAGTATGAAAGGACTTGCACTATTCAAGCTGTGTGTCAATCACTGGAGGGACATTCCACGAATTATATGTTGTTTGTAGCATGTAACTGCCTGTTGAGCGAATAAACGTTTTGAAAAATAATTGTGTAAGAGTATACCTATATATTGTGTGTAAACAATTGGTCAGTAAATAAAATACTATAAGAGTGTACTTATATATTGTGTGTAAACAATTGATCAGTAAACAAAATACTATAAGAGTACACCTATATATTGTGTGTAAACAATTGGTCAGTAAATAAAATACTATAAGAGGATACCTATATATTGTGTGTAAACAATTGGTCAGTAAACAAAATACTATAAGAGTATACTTATATATTGTGTGAAAACAATTGGTCAGTAAACAAAATACTATAAGTATATACCTATATATTGTGTGTAAACAATTGGCCAGTAAACAAAATACTATAAGAGTGTACTTATATATTGTGTTTAAACAATTGGTCAGTAAACAAAATACTATAAGAGTATACCTATATATTGTGTGTAAACAATTGATCAGTAAACAAAATACTATAAGAGTATACCTATATATTGTGTGTAAAAAATTGGTCAGTAAACAAAATACTATAAGAGTATACCTATATATTGTGTGTAAACAATTGGTCAGTAAACAAAATACTATAAGAGTATACCTATATATTGTGTGTAAACAATTGGTCAGTAAACAAAATACTATAAGAGTATACCTATATATTGTGTGTAAACAATTGGTCAGTAAAAAAAATACGAAAAGAGTATACCCATATATTGTTTGTAAACAATTGGTCAGTAAACAAAATACTATAAGAGTATACCTATATATTGTGGGCGGAGGGGAGGATGAAGAGGCTGAACCTGGCCACGGCATATCTTCCCTTTGACTACGCGGGGGCTCTACCAACACAAGAGCTGAGGAGCCTGGTCGAGCACTGCGGGGCTGTGGATGAGGAGCTGCTGGTGGGGATGGATGCTAACTCCCATCACACTTCGTGGGGAAGTACAGGTACCAACACTAGAGGTGAGGAACTTTTAGCTTATCTTAGCTCTAACAATTTACTAGTCTTAAATCAGGGGGAAGAGCCGACGTTTGTAACTAGGGCCAGACAGGAGGTCCTGGACATTACGGTGGCATCGAACCAGATGGCTAGGTATGTACTAAATTGGTATGTGTCGGATGAACCATCTTCTTCTGATCACAGACATATTAGGTATGATATCTCTCTAAATCCAGCCATGCTTCGCCCAACCAGGGATCCAAGAAGAACAGACTGGGACTCCTACAGGAGGGACCTGGGTGTTCGGATTGAGGAGGCTGGATTGGAGTATGGTGGGAGGAGAGAGCTAGAAGACTCTGCCACATTGGTTGGCGAGGCTATAGTAAAATCCTTTACTGATAACTGCCCTCTCAGTGAGGGGAGGAATGTAGGGGATCCGTCATGGTGGAACAAGAAGCTAGCCAAACTTCGGAAGACCACCAGGAGACTCTTTAATAGAGCAAAAAAGAACGGGGAGTGGGACCTGTATAGGAAAACACTAACCGAATACAACAGGGCAATTAGAGAAGCGCGCAGGAAGTCCTGGAAGGAGTTTTGTCATGAGATTGACAAAACTCGGGAAGGGGCACGACTGTATAAAGTGCTCTCTAAGGACCCAGTTAACCCGGTGGGGATGCTAAGAACCCCACTGGGAAATATAAAAAAACGGCAGGGGAAACTGTGGAAGAATTAATCAGAACACATTTCCCTTCCAGTACCCTGAGGAAACTTGGGGGAGCAGACACTGAACCAGTTACCAAACTCTCCACAAGACGTGGTAAGAGGGAGGACTGGGAAGTGGCAAGGAGGATAGTAACTCCACAAAGGGTTTCAACATTTTCACTTAAACAGAACACTAAAATCAACAAACATAACCAATAAATCAAGCAATGTTCTTGTAAATTATCCTTAGCCATTATTTCTACTGCACACCATTCCCAAATAATTTTACACAAAATCGCAGGCTTCGCCTATTAGATAAATTTTAACATTTTAATTGAACAGAACAAAAATAAAATAAATAAACAATCAAATTCACATCAGCTGTTTATATCAGCTGATTCCAAAACCATGTAGTTTATTTCTTAATAATCATCTGGCATATAAGGCTTACTTATTAATAAACCCACTGAGTGATATTTCCATTCGAAAATCATTGGATCTATCAAGGACAGTGGGGCGAGCCCCAGACATTTTTGACATGTCTGATAGCTTTCCCACCGTCTTTAGCCCTCAAGCTTTAAAATGAATCTAACTAAGCTATCTTATCTTGTCCCTTGCCTGTTAAATTTCATGGGGACAGATTCGCTCCCAGAAATAAATATATAACTTTAGGTTCTAAAAACCATTTTGTGTGTGTGTGTAACTGTAAGTTATGGTGACACATAATGCTAGACGATTATTGCTTTCTCTGGTTGCAAACATATTCATAACAAGGTTGTAAATCTGATGGAATCTTCATTTACTCTTTGTTTATAAAGGGCAAACACATCAGGTGATAAAATCAAACAGTTTCAAGGTTTTCTTAGAACAATTTGCGTCTGTTCCCTTTTAAAAAACAGACAATTTATGGCATAGATAAATAATCGTGGTTAAAGTTGTCATACCTCACTGATATAAAAATGTAAACAAATAAAACAATGTAATTTCGCTATCTTTTTTACAAATATTTATATGTAATGTGAAACCTGATTTTAAATTGTATTGCTAATTAGAAGTGAAGATGAAGATTGTATTGCTTTTGTTCAGTACTATTTTGTGCTATTGCGCCGCGGAGGAATGTGTAATAGACAACAAGGTAACACACAATTCTTATAAAACGTTAATTTTTTTAAAATATTTTAATATCTGTATTAGTTTAAAATCACTGATCATATAAAAATTTTTAAAAGGACTCTTATTGTTGAGCTAAACGAATTTTTTGCTTAATACGATAGGAATTTTGTGATATACTAACAGAAAACTTGCTCTCTTGATGAGTTTACAGTTCAAAAGATAAATGTTATAAATTTGTTTATTTTACTCAGATAAAAAGTTTACCCATCGGTGTTAATCTTATCTTTAAGCGTGTGTGTTGAAATAATGTTATTACCTGAGCTACAGATCAGAAAAAAAGATGCGTAAAGCAAACTCATGGATTATTTGGACTCTGGAAATATATTACAAATAATCGTAAAATTTTCAATTAGTAAGGTTTTATATCAAATATAAAATAAAAAAAGATACCGTATACACATTATATAGAGAAATGTCAATTCGTTATTTGAATACTTACATAGATTGAATAATTTCCACCAGTATTGAACTTTGACGATGTTTACAAAAATATTTTATAAGTTAAAATCTAAAAGACTAGTTTCATTTTCTGAAGCAAATCATTCTTATTTCCTTCCACTTGTAGAAATTTTTACATATATAAACATTCAAGCTAGAAAAATATACCCAATATAACCTAGTAATGCATTGCTGAAAACATTTAGTTAATTAGAGCTTAACCGGTGAGAACTATTCAAAAAAGTAAAATTCAAAATAGTCGACTCAAAATCTCACCAAAAAAAAGATTTTAATAAATAATCACACTAGTTCAGAGCAGACTAGTTTCGGTGACGATGTCGCCTTCTTCAGTGCTTGACTACTACTCTTTCTCTTCCTTAGTAGCCAAGCATTGAGGAAGGCGACATCGACTAGGAAACTAGTATGTTGTGTACTAGTGTGTTTGTTTATTAAAAACTAATTTTTGCTGAGTTTTGAGTTACCTATTTTGAATTTTGCCTTTGCTGAAAACAATGTTAGATTATTTTAAATATATATTTTAAAAATAAATGTTATTTTTTTAGATAAATTTAAAATACATTTTACAAGAACGAGGTTTTATACGTTGTCGTTTTTAAACCAAATCGGAAATGATTTTAGAAGTGGGGTCAAGAATTGTACAGTAATTTTGAAGTCGTAAATAATTATTTTATACACGCCCGCTCGCACGGAAATTGTACCATGTTGTGTCTAGTTGTTTCAATGTTATTTTTTTACAATTTTTATCTTCATCAGTCAGTTAAATATTGTTTTATAAAAAAATTATATTTTCATGACAGTTTTAAAAGATTTCGAGGATTTTAAATGTATTTTTAAACAATATAAAAATGTTTGACTTTGAAAAAGTTTTATTTTGGGAATATAACTTTTTTTAATATAGAATCTACCGTAAAAGACGCTATTACGGGAGACTGATTTTAGGTAGAAGAACCTGTCTGTGTTACTTTAGAAAGTATATCCAAGCATACATATGTTTATATTACTGTATACATTCAAGTTTGTACTTCAAATATAAGATATATTCGTTTGGATATAAAAATTTGATTCAGACATTGTGTATTAAAATATACAAATAGTAAATAGTATTTAATTTGTTTTCTCGCTCTCTTTCTCTAAATACAATTGCTCCTGTAGAATTGTAATGCTACAAAATGTTAAAGTTTTAAAATATATTTTTAAGAATTTGAACGAATGGTCGATGTAACAGCTTTCAGGTTTTGCAGGAGACCCTTATAAAATTTACACAGTTCGTGCTTTGTTAGTTGCAAAACATTCCGCAAATATTATTTACTCATTCACTAAAAACGGGTAATAAAAATACAAAGCACCCAAGAAGAATTTAACTTGCTTATTTAGTTCTTATTGGGAGTGGCTCTGGTGCGAAATTTCTAAATTACGAGTACACTGTAAATTCTTACACTCAGATGTTGGCCATATAAGTTACTTTGCAACTATGTTCTTTTATCTTACGAAAAAAAAAACAAAAATAATTAACATTTCATCGATATAGTCTTTTATGTTAAAAAGATGCGACGTCATCGACTACCTTTATCCTTCAACATCTACTTCTGTGTATAGTTTCCTTCAGAAGGTACCTTGCCTTGAGTTATAAGCTGAAGGATTTCACATGCATAATTTCTCATGACATTTCCGAGATGTCATACTGTAATTTTCTAATATTTGCATAATTTTTAATTTTAATGCCTTTTCCGCCCTAACCAAAACACTAAACTCCCTATGAACACTATATATCTCAGCATGAGTCTATAACACTCATATCTCATAAGACCGCGAATCCTTCGTCATATTCGCTCCAACACGCAACCTTCTATTAAGCAACACACAAGTAGGCCTACGTAGCACTTTAATGTGTTCTCTGACGGAATAATGACAAACTGTTTCATCCTCGTCATGAACATTATTCTATCTTACTCGATGCCAGTTTGCATTTCTCGATCACTGCTGCATCAACCTTCTATTAAGCAACACACAAGTAGGCCTACGTAGCACTTTAATGTGTTCTCTGACGGAATAATGGCAAACTGCTTCATCCTCGTCATGAACACTATTCTATCTTACTCGATGCCAGTTTGCATTTCTCGATCACTGCTGCATCAACCTTCTATTAAGCAACACACAGGTAGGCCTACGTAGCACTTTAATGTGTTCTCTGAAGGAATAATGGCAAACTGCTTCATCCTCGTCATGAACACTATTCTATCATACTCGATGCCAGTTTGCATTTCTCGATCACTGGTGCATCAACCTTCTATTAAGCAACACACAGGTAGGCCTACGTAGCACTTTAATGTGTTCTCTGACGGAATAATGGCAAACTGCTTCATCCTCGTCATGAACACTATTCTATCTTACTCGATGCCAGTTTGCATTTCTCGATCACTGCTGCATCAACCTTCTATTAAGCAACACACAAGTAGGCCTACGTAGCACTTTAATGTGTTCTCTGACGGAATAATGGCAAACTGCTTCATCCTCGTCATAAACACTATTCTATCTTACTCGATGCCAGTTTGCATTTCTCGATCACTGCTGCATCAACCTTCTATTAAGCAACACACAAGTAGGCCTACGTAGCACTTTAATGTGTTCTCTGACGGAATAATGGCAAACTGCTTCATCCTCGTCATGAACACTATTCTATCTTACTCGATGCCAGTTTGCATTTCTCGATCACTGGTGCATCAACCTTCTATTAAGCAACACACAGGTAGGCCTACGTAGCACTTTAATGTGTTCTCTGACGGAATAATGGCAAACTGTTTCTTCCTCGTCATGAACATTATTCTATCTTACTCGATGCCAGTTTGCATTTCTCGATCACTGGTGCATCAACCTTCTATTAAGCAACACACAGGTAGGCCTACGTAGCACTTTAATGTGTTCTCTGACGGAATAATGGCAAACTGCTTCATCCTCGTCATGAACATTATTCTATCTTACTCGATGCCAGTTTGCATTTCTCGATCACTGGTCCATCAACCTTCTATTAAGCAACACACAAGTAGGCCTACGAAGCACTTTAATGTGTTCTCTGACGGAATAATGGCAAACTGCTTCATCCTCGTCATGAACATTATTCTATCTTACTCGATGCCAGTTTGCATTTCTCGATCACTGGTGCATCAACCTTCTATTAAGCAACACACAATTAAGCCTACGTAGCACTTTAATGTGTCCTCTGACGGAATAATGGCAAACTGCTTCATCCTCGTCATGAACATTATTCTATCTTACTCGATGCCAGTTTCCATTTCTTGATCACTGCTGCATCAACCTTCTATTAAGCAACACACAAGTAAGCCTACGTAGCACTTTAATGTGTCCTCTGACGGAATAATGGCAAACTGCTTCATCCTCGTCATGAACATTATTCTATCTTACTCGATGCCAGTTTCCATTTCTTGATCACTGCTGCATCAACCTTCTATTAAGCAACACACAAGTAGGCCTACGTAGCACTTTAATGTGTTCTCTGACGGAATAATGGCAAACTGTTTCATCCTCGTCATGGACATTATTCTATCTTACTCGATGCCAGTTTCCATTTCTTGATCACTGCTGCATCAACCTTCTATTAAGCAACACACAAGTAGGCCTACGTAGCACTTTAATGTGTTCTCTGACGGAATAATGGCAAACTGTTTCATCCTCGTCATGAACACTATTCTATCTTACTCGATGCCAGTTTCCATTTCTTGATCACTGCTGCATCAACCTTCTATTAAGCAACACACAAGTAGGCCTACGTAGCACTTTAATGTGTCCTCTGACGGAATAATGGCAAACTGCTTCATCCTCGTCATGAACACTATTCTATCTTACTCGATGCCAGTTTGCATTTCTCGATCACTGGTGCATCAACCTTCTATTAAGCAACACACAAGTAGGCCTACGTAGCACTTTAATGTGTTCTCTGACGGAATAATGGCAAACTGCTTCATCCTCGTCATGAACACTATTCTATCTTACTCGATGCCAGTTTGCATTTCTCGATCACTGGTGCATCAACCTTCTATTAAGCAACACACAAGTAGGCCTACGTAGCACTTTAATGTGTTCTCTGACGGAATAATGGCAAACTGTTTCATCCTCGTCATGAACACTATTCTATCTTACTCGATGCCAGTTTGCATTTCTCGATCACTGGTGCATCAACCTTCTATTAAGCAACACACAAGTAGGCCTACGTAGCACTTTAATGTGTTCTCTGACGGAATAATGGCAAACTGCTTCATCCTCGTCATGAACACTATTCTATCTTACTCAATGCCAGTTTGCATTTCTCGATCACTGCTGCATCAACCTTCTATTAACCAACACACAAGTAGGCCTACGTAGCACTTTAATGTGTTCTCTGACGGAATAATGGCAAACTGTTTCATCCTCGTCATGAACATTATTCTATCTTACTCGATGCCAGTTTGCATTTCTCGATCACTGGTGCATCAACCTTCTATTAAGCAACACACAAGTAAGCCTACGTAGCACTTTAATGTGTCCTCTGACGGAATAATGGCAAACTGCTTCATCCTCGTCATGAACATTATTCTATCTTACTCGATGCCAGTTTCCATTTCTTGATCACTGCTGCATCAACCTTCTATTAAGCAACACACAAGTAGGCCTACGTAGCACTTTAATGTGTTCTCTGACGGAATAATGGCAAACTGTTTCATCCTCGTCATGGACATTATTCTATCTTACTCGATGCCAGTTTCCATTTCTTGATCACTGCTGCATCAACCTTCTATTAAGCAACACACAAGTAGGCCTACGTAGCACTTTAATGTGTTCTCTGACGGAATAATGGCAAACTGTTTCATCCTCGTCATGAACACTATTCTATCTTACTCGATGCCAGTTTCCATTTCTTGATCACTGCTGCATCAACCTTCTATTAAGCAACACACAAGTAGGCCTACGTAGCACTTTAATGTGTCCTCTGACGGAATAATGGCAAACTGCTTCATCCTCGTCATGAACACTATTCTATCTTACTCGATGCCAGTTTGCATTTCTCGATCACTGGTGCATCAACCTTCTATTAAGCAACACACAAGTAGGCCTACGTAGCACTTTAATGTGTTCTCTGACGGAATAATGGCAAACTGCTTCATCCTCGTCATGAACACTATTTTATCTTACTCGATGCCAGTTTGCATTTCTCGATCACTGGTGCATCAACCTTCTATTAAGCAACACACAAGTAGGCCTACGTAGCACTTTAATGTGTTCTCTGACGGAATAATGGCAAACTGTTTCATCCTCGTCATGAACACTATTCTATCTTACTCAATGCCAGTTTGCATTTCTCGATCACTGGTGCATCAACCTTCTATTAAGCAACACACAAGTAGGCCTACGTAGCACTTTAATGTGTTCTCTGACGGAATAATGGCAAACTGCTTCATCCTCGTCATGAACACTATTCTATCTTACTCGATGCCAGTTTGCATTTCTCGATCACTGCTGCATCAACCTTCTATTAACCAACACACAAGTAGGCCTACGTAGCACTTTAATGTGTTCTCTGACGGAATAATGGCAAACTGTTTCATCCTCGTCATGAACATTATTCTATCTTACTCGATGCCAGTTTGCATTTCTCGATCACTGGTGCATCAACCTTCTATTAAGCAACACACAAGTAGGCCTACGTAGCACTTTAATGTGTTCTCTGACGGAATAATGACAAACTGTTTCATCCTCGTCATGAACATTATTCTATCTTACTCGATGCCAGTTTCCATTTCTTGATCACTGCTGCATCAACCTTCTATTAAGCAACACACAAGTAGGCCTACGTAGCACTTTAATGTGTTCTCTGACGGAATAATGGCAAACTGTTTCATCCTCGTCATGAACATTATTCTATCTTACTCGATGCCAGTTTGCATTTCTCGATCACTGCTGCATCAACCTTCTATTAAGCAACACACAAGTAGGCCTACGTAGCACTTTAATGTGTTCTCTGACGGAATAATGGCAAACTGTTTCATCCTCGTCATGAACATTATTCTATCTTACTCGATGCCAGTTTGCATTTCTCGATCACTGGTGCATCAACCTTCTATTAAGCAACACACAAGTAGGCCTACGTAGCACTTTAATGTGTTTTCTGACGGAATAATGACAAACTGTTTCATCCTCGTCATGAACATTATTCTATCTTACTCGATGCCAGTTTCCATTTCTTGATCACTGCTGCATCAACCTTCTATTAAGCAACACACAAGTAGGCCTACGTAGCACTTTAATGTGTTCTCTGACGGAATAATGGCAAACTGTTTCATCCTCGTCATGAACATTATTCTATCTTACTCGATGCCAGTTTGCATTTCTCGATCACTGGTGCATCAACCTTCTATTAAGCAACACACAAGTAGGCCTACGTAGCACTTTAATGTGTTCTCTGACGGAATAGTGGCAAACTGTTTCATCCTCGTCATGAACATTATTCTATCTTACTCGATGCCAGTTTGCATTTCTCGATCACTGGTGCATCAACCTTCTATTAAGCAACACACAAGTAGGCCTACGTAGCACTTTAATGTGTTCTCTGACGGAATAATGGCAAACTGTTTCATCCTAGTCATGAACATTATTCTATCTTACTCGATGCCAGTTTGCATTTCTCGATCACTGGTGCATCAACCTTCTATTAAGCAACACACAAGTAGGCCTACGTAGCACTTTAATGTGTTCTCTGACGGAATAATTGCAAATTGTTTCATCCTCGTCATGAACACTATTCTATCTTACTCGATGCCAGTTTGCATTTCTCGATCACTGGTGCATCAACCTTCTATTAAGCAACACACAAGTAGGCCTACGTAGCACTTTAATGTGTTCTCTGACGGAATAATGGCAAACTGCTTCATCCTCGTCATGAACACTATTCTATCTTACTCGATGCCAGTTTGCATTTCTCGATCACTGGTGCATCAACCTTCTATTAAGCAACACACAGGTAGGCCTACGTAGCACTTTAATGTGTTCTCTGACAGAATAATGGCAAACTGTTTCATCCTCGTCATGAACATTATCCTATCTTATTCGATGCCAGTTTGCATTTCTCGATCACTGCTGCATCAACCTTCTATTAAGCAACACACAAGTAGGCCTACGTAGCACTTTAATGTGTTCTCTGACGGAATAATGACAAACTGTTTCATCCTCGTCATGAACATTATTCTATCTTACTCGATGCCGGTTTCCATTTCTTGATCACTGCTGCATCAACCTTCTATTAAGCAACACACAAGTAGGCCTACGTAGCACTTTAATGTGTTCTCTGACGGAATAATGGCAAACTGTTTCATCCTCGTCATGAACATTATTCTATCTTACTCGATGCCAGTTTGCATTTCTCGATCACTGGTGCATCAACCCTCTATTAAGCAACACACAAGTAGGCCTACGTAGCACTTTAATGTGTTCTCTGACGGAATAATGGCAAACTGTTTCATCCTCGTCATGAACATTATTCTATCTTACTCGATGCCAGTTTGCATTTCTCGATCACTGCTGCATCAACCTTCTATTAAGCAACACACAAGTAGGTCTACGTAGCACTTTAATGTGTTCTCTGACGGAATAATGACAAACTGTTTCATCCTCGTCATGAACATTATTCTATCTTACTCGATGCCAGTTTGCATTTCTCGATCACTGGTGCATCAACCTTCTATTAAGCAACACACAAGTAGGCCTACGTAGCACTTTAATGTGTTCTCTGACGGAATAATGACAAACTGTTTCATCCTCGTCATGAACATTATTCTATCTTACTCGATGCCAGTTTCCATTTCTTGATCACTGCTGCATCAACCTTCTATTAAGCAACACACAAGTAGGCCTACGTAGCACTTTAATGTGTTCTCTGACGGAATAATGGCAAACTGTTTCATCCTCGTCATGAACATTATTCTATCTTACTCGATGCCAGTTTGCATTTCTCGATCACTGGTGCATCAACCTTCTATTAAGCAACACACAAGTAGGCCTACGTAGCACTTTAATGTGTTCTCTGACGGAATAATGACAAACTGTTTCATCCTCGTCATGAACATTATTCTATCTTACTCGATGCCAGTTTCCATTTCTTGATCACTGCTGCATCAACCTTCTATTAAGCAACACACAAGTAGGCCTACGTAGCACTTTAATGTGTTCTCTGACGGAATAATGACAAACTGTTTCATCCTCGTCATGAACATTATTCTATCTTACTCGATGCCAGTTTCCATTTCTTGATCACTGTTGCATCAACCTTCTATTAAGCAACACACAAGTAGGCCTACGTAGCACTTTAATGTGTTCTCTGACGGAATAATGGCAAACTGTTTCATCCTCGTCATGAACATTATTCTATCTTACTCGATGCCAGTTTGCATTTCTCGATCACTGGTGCATCAACCTTCTATTAAGCAACACACAAGTAGGCCTACGTAGCACTTTAATGTGTTCTCTGACGGAATAATGGCAAACTGTTTCATCCTGGTCATGAACACTATTCTATCTTACTCGATGCCAGTTTGCATTTCTCGATCACTGGTGCATCAACCTTCTATTAAGCAACACACAAGTAGGCCTACGTAGCACTTTAATGTGTTCTCTGACGGATTAATGGCAAACTGCTTCATCCTCGTCATGAACACTATTCTATCTTACTCGATGCCAGTTTGCATTTCTCGATCACTGGTGCATCAACCTTCTATTAAGCAACACACAAGTAGGCCTACGTAGCACTTTAATGTGTTCTCTGACGGAATAATGGCAAACTGTTTCATCCTCGTCATGAACATTATTCTATCTTACTCGATGCCAGTTTGCATTTCTCGATCACTGCTGCATCAACCTTCTATTAAGCAACACACAAGTAGGCCTACGTAGCACTTTAATGTGTTCTCTGACGGAATAATGGCAAATTGTTTCATCCTCGTCATGAACACTATTCTATCTTACTCGATGCCAGTTTGCATTTCTCGATCACTGCTGCATCAACCTTCTATTAAGCAACACACAGGTAGGCCTACGTAGCACTTTAATGTGTTCTCTGACGGAATAATGGCAAACTGTTTCATCCTCGTCATGAACATTATTCTATCTTACTCGATGCCAGTTTGCATTTCTCGATCACTGGTGCATCAACCTTCTATTAAGCAACACACAAGTAGGCCTACGTAGCACTTTAATGTGTTCTCTGACGGAATAATGGCAAACTGTTTCATCCTCGTCATGAACATTATTCTATCTTACTCGATGCCAGTTTGCATTTCTCGATCACTGGTGCATCAACCTTCTATTAAGCAACACACAAGTAGGCCTACGTAGCACTTTAATGTGTTCTCTGACGGAATAATGACAAACTGTTTCATCCTCGTCATGAACATTATTCTATCTTACTCGATGCCAGTTTCCATTTCTTGATCACTGCTGCATCAACCTTCTATTAAGCAACACACAAGTAGGCCTACGTAGCACTTTAATGTGTTCTCTGACGGAATAATGGCAAACTGTTTCATCCTCGTCATGAACATTATTCTATCTTACTCGATGCCAGTTTGCATTTCTCGATCACTGCTGCATCAACCTTCTATTAAGCAACACACAAGTAGGCCTACGTAGCACTTTAATGTGTTCTCTGACGGAATAATGGCAAACTGTTTCATCCTCGTCATGAACATTATTCTATCTTACTCGATGCCAGTTTGCATTTCTCGATCACTGGTGCATCAACCTTCTATTAAGCAACACACAGGTAGGCCTACGTAGCACTTTAATGTGTTCTCTGACGGAATAATGACAAACTGTTTCATCCTCGTCATGAACATTATTCTATCTTACTCGATGCCAGTTTGCATTTCTCGATCACTGGTGCATCAACCTTCTATTAAGCAACACACAAGTAGGCCTACGTAGCACTTTAATGTGTTCTCTGACGGAATAATGGCAAACTGTTTCATCCTCGTCATGAACATTATTCTATCTTACTCGATGCCAGTTTGCATTTCTCGATCACTGCTGCATCAACCTTCTATTAAGCAACACACAAGTAGGCCTACGTAGCACTTTAATGTGTTCTCTGACGGAATAATGGCAAACTGTTTCATCCTCGTCATGAACATTATTCTATCTTACTCGATGCCAGTTTGCATTTCTCGATCACTGGTGCATCAACCTTCTATTAAGCAACACACAAGTAGGCCTACGTAGCACTTTAATGTGTTCTCTGACGGAATAATGACAAACTGTTTCATCCTCGTCATGAACATTATTCTATCTTACTCGATGCCAGTTTCCATTTCTTGATCACTGCTGCATCAACCTTCTATTAAGCAACACACAAGTAGGCCTACGTAGCACTTTAATGTGTTCTCTGACGGAATAATGGCAAACTGTTTCATCCTCGTCATGAACATTATTCTATCTTACTCGATGCCAGTTTGCATTTCTCGATCACTGGTGCATCAACCTTCTATTAAGCAACACACAAGTAGGCCTACGTAGCACTTTAATGTGTTCTCTGACGGAATAATGGCAAACTGTTTCATCCTCGTCATGAACATTATTCTATCTTACTCGATGCCAGTTTGCATTTCTCGATCACTGGTGCATCAACCTTCTATTAAGCAACACACAAGTAGCCCTACGTAGCACTTTAATGTGTTCTCTGACGGAATAATGGCAAACTGTTTCATCCTCGTCATGAACATTATTCTATCTTACTCGATGCCAGTTTGCATTTCTCGATCACTGGTGCATCAACCTTCTATTAAGCAACACACAAGTAGGCCTACGTAGCACTTTAATGTGTTCTCTGACGGAATAATGGCAAACTGTTTCATCCTCGTCATGAACATTATTCTATCTTACTCGATGCCAGTTTGCATTTCTCGATCACTGGTGCATCAACCTTCTATTAAGCAACACACAAGTAGGCCTACGTAGCACTTTAATGTGTTCTCTGACGGAATAATGGGAAATTGTTTCATCCTCGTCATGAACACTATTCTATCTTACTCGATGCCAGTTTGCATTTCTCGATCACTGGTGCATCAACCTTCTATTAAGCAACACACAAGTAGGCCTACGTAGCACTTTAATGTGTTCTCTGACGGAATAATGGCAAACTGCTTCATCCTCGTCATGAACACTATTCTATCTTACTCGATGCCAGTTTGCATTTCTCGATCACTGGTGCATCAACCTTCTATTAAGCAACACACAGGTAGGCCTACGTAGCACTTTAATGTGTTCTCTGACGGAATAATGGCAAACTGTTTCATCCTCGTCATGAACATTATCCTATCTTATTCGATGCCAGTTTGCATTTCTCGATCACTGGTGCATCAACCTTCTATTAAGCAACACACAAGTAGGCCTACGTAGCACTTTAATGTGTTCTCTGACGGAATAATGGCAAACTGTTTCATCCTCGTCATGAACATTATCCTATCTTATTCGATGCCAGTTTGCATTTCTCGATCACTGCTGCATCAACCTTCTATTAAGCAACACACAAGTAGGCCTACGTAGCACTTTAATGTGTTCTCTGACGGAGTAATGGCAAACTGTTTCATCCTCGTCATGAACATTATTCTATCTTACTCGATGCCAGTTTGCATTTCTCGATCACTGGTGCATCAACCTTCTATTAAGCAACACACAAGTAGGCCTACGTAGCACTTTAATGTGTTCTCTGACGGAATAATGGCAAACTGTTTCATCCTCGTCATGAACATTATCCTATCTTATTCGATGCCAGTTTGCATTTCTCGATCACTGCTGCATCAACCTTCTATTAAGCAACACACAAGTAGGCCTACGTAGCACTTTAATGTGTTCTCTGACGGAGTAATGGCAAACTGTTTCATCCTCGTCATGAACATTATTCTATCTTACTCGATGCCAGTTTGCATTTCTCGATCACTGGTGCATCAACCTTCTATTAAGCAACACACAAGTAGGCCTACGTAGCACTTTAATGTGTTCTCTGACGGAATAATGGCAAACTGTTTCATCCTCGTCATGAACATTATCCTATCTTATTCGATGCCAGTTTGCATTTCTCGATCACTGCTGCATCAACCTTATAGTTAACTGAAGTTCAAAATTATTTAAGAGCCCCACTTTTACTAATATATATATATATATATATATATATATATATATATATATATATATATATATATATATATATATATATATATATTACAGGAATGGGCCGATTCCGATTCTCGATTCCAGAAATCGTCGATTCTAATAATATCGAATAATCGTCGACACTCGATTCCCCATTGATTAAGATGCCGATGCAGATTTTTATTTCTTTAACTATTACAATACTATGTGGTGCAATATATAGGAAATATAATTAATTATCAACGATGTGTTGTTCAAGTATTAGTTCCTTTGAATGAGTTAAACGATTAAAGCAATTATCTATTTGTCATCACAAAATATTATTGTTATATGTGACGCAACAACAAAGACCATCGAAAGCAGTTTATTTTCATTTTGTTTGTCACCACTCTTCACGCTCTGCTGTCTTGGCGTTCATTGGGAGTCAGTGGCCAGTGCCATTGATTTCCTAAACGGCGTGGAGACGGACAACGGGTGCAGGGGTATAAATGGGAGAGAGGTGCCGCCAAGGTACTAACAGAGGCCACCTCCAAATATAAGGCCTCCCCACCCCAGGAACACCACCAATGGAAACCCCAGGACAGAGTCCAGGCCACCTCCAAGACAGAGCGTGTGCTGGTTATGCGCTTGAGAGTTGGTCAACGAAAGGGTTGACGGCTGGGTAAGTGAACGTATGATTTGTGGTTGAGCATGGCGGTGAGGTGGTTAGCGGGCCCGTTCCAGTGTGTGTGTGTGTGTGTAATATACATGTATAATAAATGAAATATATATATATATATATATATATATGTGTGTGTCCAGATCAGCGAGCACATAAATAACTAGAGAGCACATCGTAGTTATATGGTTGAAGCAAATTTTCGCCGCCGCCCTTCACCAAGATGGCGGCCTCAAGCGATGAGTCACCCTAGTGAAGAGCGTCAAATCGCTGTCAGACGTGGCTAACTTGCCCAGTAGTAGGCCTTCGGCCAGTAGAATTTCCCATTGGAAACCAAATTATTATTAAAATGAGATTAACAGTTTTGAAAAGGTGCATTGGGCAATACTTGTTTCCAAATAGTCAATTCTATGAACAAGATATAGATTTAAGTTACTTTTAAATACTGATAAAATCTGTATGTATAAAGTATTTTAATGTAAGACTACACTATTATTGTAAAGATTTTACTTCAAACTTGCTCTCAGAAAAAATTGGACATCCTCTTTAAAAAACAATAACCTTTTTAGGGCAGTAATGTTTAAAATGTATTTTCAATTAATTTTATTATTATATATAGCAATTTCATTTTTTCCAGTGACTTAGTAAACGTCAAGCAAAGTATTTTTGTCATTCATTTTACGTACATTTTGTAAGGAAGATTAATCATTACAAAGATTAACATTTTGGTAGAGATTCAATAAACTAGACAACTAACTTGAAATGATCAACCCTCCACCACACAGTAGGGTTATTCGCTTATGTTAGTAAGTGACACTCTCGGACAATAATACCTAATGTTTGCTTAAATACACCAACGCCACAGCTAAACTGGTGGTCGTAGCGAAATATTTTCTTTTAAGAAATGAATTATAACTCCAACTTCCCCGTTGACATAATTTACCTGACTAAAAAATTTTAAAAAACTTCACTGACTGACTTTTTTATGTTAAACTGTAATTCTATTTACAGATGTTTTAATTTAATGTAGTTTTAAGATAAGAGAACTATTTTATAAAATTAAATTATTTTCATCATCGTAATCCCTGTAATATATATTACGACGAAACCAAATTGTATTATTTTCTGAGAAAGGTAACAGGTGTAAAACTCTGATGGAGTGAAGCGCTAACTCTTAAACTTAGTCGGTCGCCTAGTCTTGTTTTCCCGAGCATAGATACCCCACCAAGATGGCGGACCTTGCTTCACCGGCGCTATGTTAAGAGAACACCCGTGTCCCCTCTAGTTATTTCTGTGCTCCCTAGTCCAGATTTAAACCCACTGACGTATACAACTATTATGTTGAAAAGCATTTTTTTTGTTATTTTATCTTTTATAACTAAAAAGATACAACGGTTCCAGTACAGCGTGTCCCCAGCGATCTTATGACCTCCCCCCCCTGGTATCCAGTACAGCGCGTCCCCAGCGATCTTATGACCTCCCCCCCCTGGTATCCAGTACAGCGCGTCCCCAGCGATCTTATGACCTCCCCCCCCTGGTATCCAGTACAGCGCGTCCCCAGCGATGTTATGACCTCCCCCCCTGGTATCCAGTACAGCGCGTCCCCAGCGATGTTATGACCTCCCCCCCCCTGGTATCCAGTACAGCGCGTCCCCAGCGATGTTATGACCTCCCCCCCTGGTATCCAGTACAGCGCGTCCCCAGCGATGTTATGACGTCCCCCCCCGGTATCCAGTACAGCGCATCCCCAGCGATGTTATGACCTCCCCCCCTGGTATCCAGTACAGCGCATCCCCAGCGATGTTATGACCTCCCCCCCTTGTATCCAGTACAGCGCGTCCCCAGCGATGTTATGACCTCCCCCCCCTGGTATCCAGTACAGCGCATCCCCAGCGATGTTATGACCTCCCCCCCTGGTATCCAGTACAGCGCGTCCCCAGCGATGTTATGACCTCCCCCCCCCCGGTATCCAGTACAGCGCGTCCCCAGCAATATTATGACCTCCCCCCCTGGTATCCAGTACAGCGCGTCCCCAGCGATGTTATGACCCCCCCCCCCCTGGTATGTCACCACGTGATGGGGCAACGACATACGTTTTTACAATCACCTAAGTGCCCAGAACAATAATCTGAAATTATATTGCGTTAAGCTTTTAGTGCATGCTCAACCCCCTTTATATCCTGGACAATATGTACTTAGTATATGTTTTACCTTTATGTTATCCCTAATATACAATAATGTTAACATAAATACATTTAATATTTTGTAACATTCCCTGGAGATCTTCTATAATGGCAGAAAGTAATAATGTGTTGTCAGCATAGCAAATAAAGTTTATATTTCTTCAATTTATTTTTATATCATGGTCATAAATTTCTATAGCCTTGTTATATTTAAAACCTCAATCAATTTCTCCAAGTTAGATTATAAAATCTCATTTAACATGTAAGTAAATACTCTACTATTAGTAACTTGAAAAATTAAAATATATTTTCTCTACCCACCTAACCTTAGAGTCTAGCGTAATATGGAGATATAGCGCAGTAAGTGTATAATAAACGATACTAGCGCAATCTCGTCCTAAATCAAAACAAAACTTTAGAGAATAAACTGACCTAAATCTGTGTAATATTGTATTCCTTTACGAATTTAATTTGCATAAATAGATACACCACACACAGTGGAGCGATCACTGGAGCAGGTTTACGGCTATGAATTTACTTGACTGTACAAACTATAACATTGTAAAGTGGCAGTCCGCACAAATAGTGGAAGCAACAGGGGGAGTGAGTAATGTATGCTCGCTACACGTCTCTACCCTGTATACGGTATGTACCAAGGGATTGACCTTGAGGCTAATTTTTAGGATTTAATTAAATTCCATGTCATTTTAAACACAAATCGGCCCGTACTCAAACTTAAAATACACTAAAAGCAAAATGTTTTTAGAAAAGCAGATATTAGTTTTGTCAGGACAAGATGCTATCGCCAGGATGAAACTACAAAAACCCACCTTGGCAGGGCGCATGCGCACTAGGGTTCCTTTCCCACTGCTTATACAACCACATGCTTATTTACATAAAATTGGAACTATATATGCCTATGTTTTGCGTTATTATGAAAGGTGTGAAAATAGCAAGCATTCATGAAATAAACTGGTAGGCAGACTGAAAGAAGTGTTTTATAGTTATTGCTAGGTTCTACTAAAGTCCCGAATTTATCTGCCACGCACGTCCTTTGGTATAGATTAGTCTTGTAAGTGTGTAAATTAAATAATAATGTAAAACTTTAAACTTTGTTTCAGTGTGACCCGTCCTATAAATACGATAATGCCTGTTGTCTTAATGGGATTTGTACCAGTAAGTATATCTCTACGTATGCCCAGTTGTTATTCTGTGATATAAACGTCACTACAACACTTATAAACGATCCACTTTCAAAATATTTGAATTATTTTTGATATCTTAAACCACGATTTTTAATTACTTAAAACATTTTCTATGTTTTAAGTCCATTAAACTGTAGTATCTGAAAATACTCTTTTCACTTATAATTTTATTTTATATCAATGTTAGCTAAGAAAATTACGGAAGCTGGTTAAAGTTAATAAAAGAAGCCATACAATGATGCATCATAGAATCAGTCTCTCGCAACCGGACTGTTGTCGCCCCACAAAGCACTGTTCAAATCACTAAACCAATAGTTTACAGTGTTATTGTTATAATTTCATTTTGTAAAATATTAGGAACAGAAAATAATATCTGTACACTTGAATTGCTATTGGAAATTGTTCGCTATAACTTCGCGTTCTTTACGTGAATATTTGAACCAGTTAAAATTTCTCAGGAAGTGAGGTCAATACCTGAGAAGTACAGGCATTTGTATGACGACATAATAACTGTCAAGCAGCATAAACAGATAAACCAATCGGTTTATCACTAGAAATAGGTACTTATAAGTCGATATTTTGGAAACATACTCATACAGTGCGTGCGTCATAGCTTGCGTGTAGAGGAACGATAGTTCGACTAGCTCCTACTACACTTCCACTGCCTTCACTTGTACAGCCAAATTAACTTCAAATTCGCCGTCGCCTCAGTGATGCTGACTAACTGCATTGGAGTTACTGTGTGCGAGCCCAGACTGTATCGTGTCTGCTGGTGGTAGGAGGAACGTTGTGGTCACTTGCCAACGAAGTACAGTCGAATCACTTTGTGAAAAATCGAGGTGTTGGATGCGCAGTGCCAAGGGACGCCAGTGCGCATGCGCGTTAGGGAGACAGCTCTGAGCGTCACTTCAGTCGGTCGTGAAAGCAGCCGGTATTTGTACATTCAGAAATCGCACGCGTATTTTTACTGTTACATATTTTACTGTCGATATAAGTTATTTTAGTTACAGAAATATTTAAAGTTCTGGCAGTTCCGCTGGAGGGAACAAAATAAAGGACCTGGACTGCATGGTTTCGTGGCGAGCACTAAGTGTTAAATGTAAGCTGCTACTTGCCTCATTTTGCACAGATCTAGATTGAAGATGCCCCGATATATTCCCAGTTCCGAGTTTTATAAATTTACAAAGTGCGATGCAACGTTGTTATTTTTACAACCAAAAACAATGTCCTTAACAATGACGTTGGGCACTTAAGAACATTTGGGCCCCGTCTTTAATGACGTTGGGCACATTTGGGCTTGCTAGTGAGCCCTGTCTTTCTATTCACCTTGTCCTTGTCAGCCCTTTCTTCAGCCCTGTCCTTTTACTATACAATTTCAAGAGCACTGTAGTACAATATATTACAGTGAAAATATTGGAAAGAACCCCGATACCGCAAAAATAATCAAAAATAACAAATAAATCAAGTTACTTAACATTAAACCCTTATGTACATTTCGATGACCATGTCATCATCATCAGAGGGTCTTGTTACAAAATTACAATCTAGCAAACAAGAAGTTAAGTCATTTTAGTTTGTAACTTCGTGTTTGCTAGAGTGTAATTTTGTAATGATACCATCTGATGATGATGTGGTCTCGAAATGTACCAAGGGGTTAATCTTAAGTAACTTGTTTTATTTGTTATTTTTGATTGATTTGTGGTATTGGGGTTCTTTAAAGTATTTTCATTGCCCTTTTATTGTTTTCGTTTCCTGATCTTTAAAATGAAATGTCGTTCGAGTCTAAATCATTATATTTACTCCTTACTTACTTAATTGCACTTTCACACATTATATACACACAATATTGCAATCACAATATATAAACTTTTAATTTAATCGTTTGTTTTATCTTACTAATTTTAGTGTAATTATATTTTCAACCCGTTTTATAGTTTAAATAATTTCAATAGAAGTCATAATTTTTTTGTATAACTCTCCTTAAGGGCTCTTTTAGTTACATTGCCCTGTTATTCTACGACTTTTCTTGATTATATTCTTTTTTGTAGTATTATTTAAAATAAACTTGGTTTTCATTCTTTATTTTTATTTTAGCAGACTAGTAACGGTTCCTAAGCCCAATTGCTTGGTTGATACCTGTTTGCCGTAATCAAAATTTTCTGTTTATACAAACTACAAAACTCTTTTTAACCTCAGTTTGTTCACCATGTTATGAGCTTAAGCTTACTTTGGCCTAATTTATAAGGAATCATTGGTAAAAACTTATATAAATACCTATTTCAGTTAAAGTGTGTTTTATCATGTGTGTGTGTGTGTGTGTGTGTGTGTGTGTGTGTGTGTGTGTGTGTGTGTTTGTGTGTGTGTGTGTGTGTGTGTGTGTGTATGTGTGTATGTCTGTATGTCTGTCTGTGTGTTTGAGTCTGTGTGTGTGTGTGTTTATTATTAAAAACAAATATTTGTAATATTGTCAAATTTGTATTATTAAATCCAATTTATTATTTCCAGGTCTGGAAAAATGTCTTAATGAATGTGGTGACCAAAAATGTCTCCCTAATGAAGATTGTATCATTCCCGTAAATTGTATGGACGGTGTTGGATGTTTTCGCCAACCACCCGGCAAATGTGTTGCACGCATTCCCAATCCTTGTTCGGTAACGCAGTGCCCACCAAATTATGGCTGCGAAATAGATCCACTCAATAGCAATCGATCTGTTTGTGTTGAAATTTGTGGTAACCAACGATGCTGGCCCAATGAAGAATGTGTTTTCATGGCATCTTGTATGGCTATTGGTTGTCCGCCACCACCACCTCCCACATGTATCCCTCGTAAAGGACTAGCCCCGTGTTCAGCAAAGCTGTGTCCATCAGATCAGGTTTGTGTCGAAGACCCTCTCAATGAAGTAGGTGCAGCATGTGTTGAACAATGTGGTGACCAAACTTGCCGCTTCTTTGAGAAATGTGAAACATTTGCATCTTGCACGGCTATTGGTTGTCCCCCGCCCCCACCCCCTAAATGCTTACCTAAACAAAGCAGTCCTTGCTCGGTTACACTGTGTCCGTCAAATTATGTGTGCGATTTAGATCCGCTCAATTCTTCTCATGAGGTTTGTCTTGAAAAATGTGGTTATAAACGATGCTTGCCCAGTCAAAAGTGCAAAAGATTCGTAACTTGTCTAGCTATTGGATGTCCATCCCCACCGCCTCCAAAATGTGTCCCTCGCGATCCTTGCATCGAAGCACTGTGCCCAGAAAATACTGTTTGTATCGAAGACCCTCTCAGTGAATCAGGTCGTGCATGCGTTGAGCCATGTGGTAACAAAACATGTCTTCCAAATGAGAGATGCGAAACTTTTGTAACTTGCTTGGCTATTGGATGTCCCCCACCACCACCACCTACATGTGTACCTCGCCGACCTGATGTTTGCTCAGATACGCTGTGTCGACCAAAACATTTTTGTATTGAGGGAAAAAATGGTGCTAAATGTGTCTGTGAAAATAGCTGTGGACCTAAGAAGAACGAATACTGCGGCCCAGATCCGTGTATGTGGGTAAAATGTGGTCCAATAAATGGAGTCAACCGAAGGTGCATTCGTAATCCAGACTCCCCTTCAGAACCATTATGTGTATTTTATTAGCTTTAGACATAATCCAATTAATAAATGGAAATTATGATTAAAATGTAACCACTATTTGTGTTTTTTTTACAAACAACAATAAACTCACTCTGCCGTTTATTGAAACCTTCTGAATATACATTCTTGAGACCTATTTTAATTTATTTTAACTTAAGTGCTTCAATGTATCAGCAATGTGGCCACCGATAACACACCATAAATGTTTATTTTTTTTCAAAAATTCGGACTCAATGTATTTAACAACGGTCTTATACCTAAAACAAGTACTTCTTCTTCCTGTGTATCTGTCATCGATTCGGTCACAGATGCTATTGCTTATAGAGATAATGCATTGAAAACTACTTGTATTTTTGCATTCTCTCTACAAGACAGGATTTATTGAGCCCCTCCAAAATAACTAAAAATGTTTTTAGTTGACTAAACTTTTTAGATCTGGAACACTTGGTCATATTGCTACAAAGATATCAAAGACACTTGGACACCAAAGATACTTGGACACCAAAGACACTTGGACACCAAAGACACTTGGACACCAAAGACACTTGGACACCAAAGACACTTGGACACCAAAGACACTTGGACACCAAAGACACTTGGACACCAAAGACACTTGGACACCAAAGACACTTGGACACCAAAGACACTTGGACACCAAAGACCCTTGGACACCAAAGACACTTGGACACCAAAGACACTTGGACACCAAAGACACTTGGACACCAAAGACACTTGGACACCAAAGATACTTGGACACCAAAGACACTTGGACACCAAAGATACTTGGACACCAAAGACACTTGGACACCAAAGACACTTGGACACCAAAGACACTTGGACACCAAAGATACTTGGACACCAAAGACACTTGGACACCAAAGATACTTGGACACCAAAGACACTTGGACACCAAAGACACTTGGACACCAAAGATACTTGGACACCAAAGACACTTGGACACCAAAGACACTTGGACACCAAAGATACTTGGACACCAAAGATACTTGGACACCAAAGACACTTGGACACCAAAGATACTTGGACACCAAAGACACTTGGACACCAAAGACACTTGGGCACCAAAGACACTTGGACACCAAAGATACTTGGACACCAAAGACACTTGGACACCAAAGACACTTGGACACCAAAGACACTTGGACACCAAAGACACTTGGACACCAAAGATACTTGGACACCAAAGACACTTGGACACCAAAGACACTTGGACACCAAAGATACTTGGGCACCAAAGATACTTGGACACCAAAGACACTTGGACACCAAAGACACTTGGACACCAAAGACACTTGGACACCAAAGATACTTGGACACCAAAGACACTTGGACACCAAAGATACTTGGGCACCAAAGACACTTGGACACCAAAGATACTTGGACACCAAAGACACTTGGACACCAAAGATACTTGGACACCAAAGACACTTGGACACCAAAGACACTTGGACACCAAAGACACTTGGACACCAAAGACACTTGGACACCAAAGACACTTGGACACCAAAGATACTTGGGCACCAAAGACACTTGGACACCAAAGACACTTGGACACCAAAGATACTTGGACACCAAAGACACTTGGACACCAAAGATACTTGGACACCAAAGACACTTGGACACCAAAGACACTTGGACACCAAAGACACTTGGACACCAAAGATACTTGGACACCAAAGACACTTGGACACCAAAGACACTTGGACACCAAAGATACTTGGACACCAAAGACACTTGGACACCAAAGACACTTGGACACCAAAGACACTTGGACACCAAAGACACTTGGACACCAAAGATACTTGGACACCAAAGATACTTGAACACCAAAGACACTTGGACACCAAAGACACTTGGACACCAAACATACTTGGACACCAAAGACACTTGGACACCAATGACACTTGGACACCAAAGATACTTGGACACCAAAGACACTTGGACAACAAAGACACTTGGACACCAAAGACACTTGGACACCAAAGACACTTGGACACCAAAGACACTTGGACACCAAAGACACTTGGACACCAAAGACACTTGGACACCAAAGACACTTGGACACCAAAGACACTTGGACACCAAAGATACGTGAACACCAAAGACACTTGGACACCAAAGACACTTGGACACCAAAGATACTTGGACACCAAAGACACTTGGACACCAAAGACACTTGGACACCAAAGACACTTGGACACCAAAGACACTTGGACACCAAAGACACTTGGACACCAAAGATACTTGGACACCAAAGACACTTGGACACCAAAGACACTTGGACACCAAAGACACTTGGACACCAAAGACACTTGGACACCAAAGACACTTGGACACCAAAGACACTTGGACACCAAAGATACTTGGACACCAAAGACACTTGGACACCAAAGACACTTGGACACCAAAGACACTTGGACACCAAAGACACTTGGACACCAAAGACACTTGGACACCAAAGACACTTGGACACCAAAGACACTTGGACACCAAAGATACTTGGACACCAAAGACACTTGGACACCAAAGACACTTGGACACCAAAGACACTTGGACACCAAAGACCCTTGGACACCAAAGACACTTGGACACCAAAGACACTTGGACACCAAAGACACTTGGACACCAAAGACACTTGGACACCAAAGACACTTGGACACCAAAGACACTTGGACACCAAAGACACTTGGACACCAAAGACACTTGGACACCAAAGACACTTGGACACCAAAGACACTTGGACACCAAAGACACTTGGACACCAAAGACACTTGGACACCAAAGACACTTGGACACCAAAGACACTTGGACACCAAAGACACTTGGACACCAAAGACACTTGGACACCACAGACACTTGGACACCAAAGACACTTGGACACCAAAGACACTTGGAGACCAAAGACACTTGGACACCAAAGACACTTGGACACCAAAGACACTTGGACACCAAAGACACTTGGACACCAAAGACACTTGGACACCAAAGACACTTGGACACCAAAGACACTTGGACACCAAAGACACTTGGACACCAAAGACACTTGGACACCAAAGACACTTGGACACCAAAGATACTTGGACACCAAAGATACTTGGACACCAAAGACACTTGGACACCAAAGACACTTGGACACCAAAGACACTTGGACACCAAAGACACTTGGACACCAAAGATACTTGGACACCAAAGACACTTGGACACCAAAGACACTTGGACACCAAAGATACTTGGACACCAAAGACACTTGGACACCAAAGATACTTGGACACCAAAGACACTTGGACACCAAAGACACTTGGACACCAAAGACACTTGGGCACCAAAGACACTTGGACACCAAAGATACTTGGACACCAAAGACACTTGGACACCAAAGACACTTGGACACCAAAGACACTTGGACACCAAAGACACTTGGACACCAAAGACACTTGGACACCAAAGATACTTGGACACCAAAGACACTTGGACACCAAAGACACTTGGACACCAAAGACACTTGGACACCAAAGACACTTGGACACCAAAGACACTTGGACACCAAAGATACTTGGACACCAAAGACACTTGGACACCAAAGATACTTGGACACCAAAGACTCTTGGACACCAAAGACACTTGGACACCAAAGACACTTGGACACCAAAGACACTTGGACACCAAAGATACTTGGACACCAAAGACACTTGGACACCAAAGACACTTGGACACCAAAGACACTTGGACACCAAAGACACTTGGACACCAAAGACACTTGGACACCAAAGACACTTGGACACCAAAGACACTTGGACACCAAAGACACTTGGACACCAAAGATACTTGGACACCAAAGACACTTGGACACCAAAGACACTTGGACACCAAAGACACTTGGACACCAAAGACACTTGGACACCAAAGATACTTGGACACCAAAGACACTTGGACACCAAAGACACTTGGACACCAAAGACACTTGGACACCAAAGATACTTGGACACCAAAGATACTTGGACACCAAAGATACTTGGACACCAAAGATACTTGGACACCAAAGATACCTATAACAATTTCTGGTCACGATAATAATATAATTATATTATATTCAAAATCAATTGAGTGCAAATTACAATTGTTAGAATTTAAAGGAAAGACAAAAGATCATAACAAAGAAGCAACATAAAACCAGACAAACTAAATCAGTAATGTAAGCACTGTGCAGAGAACTAGTAGATCTTAGGCCCTAATCGGCAAAAAAAATATCAAATATGTTTAATTTCTATTCTTATTATTCTTTTTATTTTAAGCAACGTCGCGTTCCTCAAATTTGTAACCAAAGATGAGACTTTCCTGTTCAGCTTTTATAGCAGCGTTTGGGAGGTCTGCACGTGTTCGTCTTCTCTTTTTATGCCGTCGGTTGTCAGCCATTCTATCGTCGTAAGCTATTCTCGTCATACTCTTGCTACAGACCATCTTACAGCAGCGTTTGGGAGGTCTGCACGTGTTCGTCTTCTCCTTTTATGCCGTCGATTGTCAGCCATTCTATCGTCGTAAGCTATCCTCGTCATACTCTTGCTACAGACCATCTTACAACTTCTTGAATGTCATA
>JBAIZL010000003.1:99106504-99121504 GCA_036971475.1 Prosapia bicincta | reverse complement strand
TTATATAAAGGAATTATTTGAAGTTAAAGATTTGTTTACCATACCCATTTTCCGTACTATTTATCTGCTTTTAGTCAAGAGAAGTAAACTAGATAATTGACAATTATAATATTGTAATTGTGTGTGCTTTGCTACAAATAAAAGAACAGTTATTGTAGTTCTTTGCCGCCTAAGGTGCTGCCAAAAATAAGATTACATTTGTCGCACCAAACGTGTGAGTAGTAAAATTTGAATTGAATGACTAAAAACGTTTAGTATATATATATATACTCTTAATATATATATTCTTAGTATTTTACTTCCTGAGGATGTTGGTAATGTCAACCAACGAAAAGCTTTGAGTGTATTATTCAATAAATTATTCCTGTAATTAGTGTATATTATTTAATCTTAAAAATAATTCTAACAGGAAAACATATTTGTAATTCTACATATATATATATATATATATATATATATATATATATATATATATATATATATATATATTTAATTATTTGTTTATATCCTATATATTAAATAAATCGTTTTATTTTTTTACTTTCATAGCTTCTCAGAGCTTTTTCTCTTAAAGTTCTAATGGATCTTTTTGTTCCTACTCCATTAAAGGAATGCTGACCAACATTTTTAATTGTTCTGACTTTTTCTCTTAAAGTTCTAAAGGATATTTTTGTTCCTACTCCATTAATGGAATGCTGAACAACATTTCTAATTGTTCTGACTTTTTCTCTTAAAGTTCTAATGGATCTTTTTGTTCCTACTCCATTAAAGGAATGCCAACCAACATTTTTAATTGTTCTGACTTTTTCTCTTAAAGTTCTAATCGATATTTTTGTTCCTACTCCATTAAAGGAATTATGAACAACATTTTTAATTGTTCTGACTTTTTCCCTTAACGTTCTAATGGATCTTTTTGTTCCTACTCCATTAAAGGAATGCTGACCAACATTTCAAATTGTTCTGACTTTTTTTCTTAAAGTTCTAATGGATCTTTTTGTTCCTACTCCATTAAAGGAATGCTGACCAACATTTTTAATTGTTCTGACTTTTTCTCTTAAAGTTCTAATGGATCTTTTTGTTCCTACTCCATTAAAGGAATGCTGACCAACATTTCAAATTGTTCTGACTTTTTTTCTTAAAGTTCTAATGGATCTTTTTGTTCCTACTCCATTAAAGGAATGCTGCCCAACATTTTTAATTGTTCTGACTTTTTCTCTTAAAGTTCTATTGGATCTTTTTGTTTCTACTCCATTAAAAGAATGCTGACCAACATTTTTAATTGTTCTGATTTTTCTCGTAAAGTTCTAATGGATGTTTTTGTTCCTACTCCATTAAAGGAATGCCGACCAACATGTCTAATTGTTCTGACTTTTTCTCTTAAAGTTCTAATGGATCTTTTTGTTCCTACTCCATTAAAGGAATGCTGACCAACATTTCTAATTGTTCTGACTTTTTCTCTTAAAGTTCTAATGGATCTTTTTGTTCCTACTCCATTAAAGGAATGCTGACCAACATTTTTAATTGTTCTGACTTTTTCTGAACAAATTATAAAATAAAAATATAAATCCATTATAACTATGATTTTTGAAAATTTAGTAAATTTACACAGAGCACCAGGAAAAGTACAAAAAAATTAAATTACATTTGAATAGGCTATTAATTAGTTATATTATTGAAAGATAGAAATTTTGACAGAATTGTACTAAGATGTTATTAAAGGACTACCACGAAATATAATTAGGTAAGTAGGTCTTTGTCCCAATGACGACCACTCGAGAAAACGTGTAGATTATTTATTGTTCCTTTAGCGTCGTCTCCAAACCGTCCAACAGATACGAGAACTCGCCGTTTGGTTGCCAGGATATGCAAAGAGACCAACACAGTTGTCCAAAGTAATAGAGCGCCTGCAACAAGTAGCTCACAACAACCCCTACTGCTAAACCCAGGAACGTGTCATACTTTACTTGTCTAAAACTTATTACTTTCTCTCATTGGATACTGTAATAACATTGTTATTTAGAGGTGCTCATTTATTAAAATGTATGATCTGTATGGAATCATTAATGGTAGTTTTAATTACAGGTTCTAAATAATAAAACCATCAATAAATCTCTATTCCAAAGCTTAAAACATACTGCTCCTACAAGTCAGATAAACGAGTTGGTACATTCATAATAAAGGAACTACTCACATTTTTCTATCCCCATTAACAAGCCTGACAAAACCACTCTAGAGCTGGAACCCCGTAGTAGTTACACTACAGTAACAACCAGTTACAACGCTCAAAAGTAACTAGGTCTCTTGCAATCTCAACCAGTATCTACTAGTCTCAACTCTCTTCATCTAATCTCAGTGAGGTTAAAGACTATACTCCCTCCAGACTCAGAGACGCCGCAGAGGAACAGGCGGCCTTTACACACACACACTGCCCGACCTGTAGTGACTTACCTACTACGTTTTGGTATATAAAAATCAAATTTTGACTGACATTTTTGGATACTACATACTATTCCTTGGAAAAGGCCAAATACGATGTAATTATGTCACTCTTAGAGATAATAGAGAAGACAACAATCATTAGATATCGATTTTCGAGATTTAATAAACTTAGGTATAATTGAGTCGTGTTTGATTTATATTTCCAAGGAGTAATATGTAGAACCCAAAAATGTCAGTAAATATTCCCTACATGTGATATAGTTTAAAAAAAGAAGACCACGGCTTAGTATATGACTTATGGAAAGCCATCGGCGCCGAGTAGGCAAGGTCAGGGATATGAGTGCGAAGATCACTCAATCCTGCAGGATGCTTCCGTGTATTGAAGTCCTGGAACTTATAGTTTACTCAATACTTCTTAATTTAGAGTTGACAGGTACCAGCAGAGGGGACACCGTGGCCCCACAGTGAAACCAGATACAAGCATACAACTGGCTCCATCAGATCCAACATATCAAACTGAGGACAACACATACTATTCAATATATAATCGATAAACAAGGATATTTATAAAAAATAATGGCTGAACAGTCCTCGTCAAGTTGACAGTGTCAGGAGAATCTTCACCAGTCTTGTTTTAACTGTTCACTACAAAAATAGACTATTGTTGATAAATTCTTATTTATGCATATATTCTTGTTCATGGAGTTTATAATGAATAACTAAAACGCGAAAACGCCATCTGTATTTCATATTGCAGTAGGGGATATACGCATATGACGAAGTATGTTGTAGAACATGAAGTATAACAGATTAATTGAATTTCATAAAATTTCTATACTCTAATTTGAATAAGTGAGCAGAAAATTATTTCTACATAAACTGTGTAGAAAATTTACATAAATACATATTTACATACATCATCGGTACAATAACACTCACATACACAATATACACACGCAAATAAATAGAAAGAGATGGTGTGTTTAACAAAGAATCGGAAAAAATTGGAGAGATGGTTCTGTATAAAATTAGTAAACAAAATTTATATATAAAGATATATTCAGACACTTCGTTCCTGTAACGGCGACTGAAGATTTGTTACAGATTTCAGTTCTTTCGAAATAAATTCCTTCAAAATTTGTAAGGCCTTTAAGTAAAGGTGGTAGATTCTTATAGATGCTCACCTGACAAAGAAGACAAAGAGGTCGCAGCCCTAGGTTGCAGTCGTTTTCAAGAGATTTGGGGATAGAACGGAAAAGCAGTGCTTTATGTTTGACATGCAGTAACTTTTTTAGGGGGTAATAAACAAAAAATGTTTTTTTTTCAACAAAATTGGTAGAAAATTAAATTCTGAAAAAAGAATATCTTAGAGAACTGTTAATACAAAAATTAGTAAAACAATATTTCAACACATTAAATACAGTCTCAGCAGCTAATAATTCAGACATTATAATAAAAGAAAATTGCATTGTTAAAATTAAAGTAAAAACATTTTCATGGCAGGTGATATCTGCCATGGAAAAGTTAATTGTAAAATGATGTTAGGTATTCTGTTTATTCAAGAAACTGGTTTAGTGATCGATATTTCAAAAAATTCATGTTATTTTATTTTTAAACGAAATGTTTGTATAATGATAAGAAATGTTAAATGATGTGTTGTAAACAATTGAAATTCTAATGAACTTCATATATGTTGTGTTATATGAATTTTGTATTGTTTTTAATTACATGCATTTTAAAAATTTGCAAATTTCAAATTTAAATGTAGCTAAGTGTTGGAAATATAAAATTTGTAACAACATACAAATACATAGGGAACTCAAATGCGTCAGTCAAAATTTAATCATGCAATTTAGGAAATAATTGTTTGTATGTGGTGAAAGAAGTCAAGTAGCTTGGAGAAATGAGAGTGTATCTTTGTATGCAATTTACACAACACGACAACAAATGATTGTATGCTGAGAGTGCATTTTTTATATGATTTTTCCTTCAACACGAGATTGACTGGATCTGTAATCTCAAAATATATGTAACAGAACACCATTCCATGACACGTAGGAATCTGAGACTAAATACTATTGACCAAATTGAATAGTGCACACTTAGGATCCACTTAATTCCACTTCTTATTTGAAATTTAAAAATATGAAGGGAATTATTGCTTTTTTTAAATTTTTGTCTAAATGATTTTTTGGAAATGAAACGAAAAATGTTTGAGGATGGATAAATTAATAGCTTTGTTTAATAACTTACTAAGAATGTAATTTGAAATTCAAGTATGGGATTGAATTATAAAATTAAAGTATTGGAATTTCAAAGTATGGGACTTGAATTCCAAACACAGAAAATTATGTAAGTGTAAGATGTACTAAACATTGTAAATTATAACAAGATGTTACAAAACAATTAATTTGTACTTGCTTAAATTTGTATAAGAGAGTAAATATTGTAAAGTCAATAAGAAATTGTAAAGCAATAATTCCCAGATGTAAATTGTTAGTGTTAGAGGAGATGTTTGGCCTACAGGAAATAAGGAAATTCACACGCCCTAGTGAGTCCAATGTGGGAAGGTTGCAAGTATGATCTCAAAGAGAGAAAACGTTTGATAGTTTCCACGCAAGAGGGACAGAACGCGTCATGGGAGATACCTTTTCTTTGCTGGGTCCATACAGGCAGCGTGACGGATTCTTGGAGCTTCTTTCCATTCTTCATCCTAGACGCCAAGCATAACTAAGGAGAGTACTTGCCCGAAACTCCTTGCTTAGATCTATCAGTCGATGCTGATGTAAAACGATCGTTACACCCGATACTTTGACCGATGTCTTCTTGGGTTGCTTGCTCATCCTGATTGTACCGGCGAGTTTGCCTATCCTGGATAGCTACCTTCCCGACTTCTGTGCCAGTGGTCTTCACCAGTCCCACGGTCGTGCGTTTCGTTTCGGAAATCGTTACTGAATGGCGGTGCAAACATGAACGATGTTTACAAATATTAAATTATTTCCGGTGGCGTAGACATATTATCAAAACTATCGAATTCGATATAAAAAAATTTATTTCTATCTTTCGATAAACAGCCCTGTGTTCTTTGCGCTAGAATACTAATTAAATTTCGGTGCGTTTTTAGGAAACAAATTAACTTGCATGGAAATTCTACTTAATTTTTTAATATTAATTTTCATTACTTGAAGATTTCATACAAGTACCGTTTTTGTAGCAAATTTTACTTAATTTTTTTTCTCTCCTGAAATCTTTTAAATTACATCTATTCTTCATTTGTCTTACACCTTTTATTTGAATTATTGACTTTTGCACGCTTTATTCTTTCTTTTCCTTCCTAATTATTGTTTCGTTTTAGCAATGCTTGTAGCTTCTCCTAAATTTTATTTTACTTTTATAATCTTAGAAACTGCATAAGCGGCCTTGCACCTAAACTGTAATCGTTTTAAGTGAAGCGTTGCCCGGCGTTGCTCGTCGGCAATATTTCTTTCATCCGAATCTAAATATAGTTCGTGATAAATCGTGACCTTTACAGGCCGGATCTAATATATTAATAACTTACCACCGTCACCTCTTCTTAATCTTTTTTCTAATTCAGTCCCTCGCTAGAGTACTATAATCCTGCAATAAGCCACTCAGTAGACAATAAATCTATAGATCTGTTCAAAACGTTCCAGGTAAACGCACTAAAAGGGATTTTGCTAAAGACATTAAACTGTTACTAAACGAGTAAACCTTTAAGGAGGCGTTTCGGAAACTGATTTGTAGTTCTTATATCGTCGAAAAAATAAATAAATTTACTAGATTCGCTCACCAACCGACTATTGTCCTACAAAAAGTGTTTTCATGGGAGAACCTAAGTAAACACCGTCCAAGAACCCATTAATCCGACTCCTCCATACTCAATACATGGTTTTATTGCCACAATTTCCTTCTTCAATTTAAGATGTCGGAGTTGCAAAGAGTATTTTTTCGTCTGGTTCAGACATCAATTTTGTGTCATCAAATTCTACATCGCTCTTTACACTTTTGATTCTTTATTTTTGTTCAAAAATTGTTTAAAGTTTTTTATTTAATTCGAATATGGCTTTAGAGCGTAACGATTCATGTTTTTAAAAATAAATACTTCCTTAAGGTTTCTAGATAAACAGGTCAGCATCTACTTCATCATCTTTTGACTCATTAATTTTACTCTGGCATATCACGATCAGTTTTTAGTAATTTCAAAACCCACTTCAACAGGTTAACACTTTTTTCAGACATTTTCATAATCAACTAGTTCTTTGATTTCCACACTGTATTATACTACATTACACAGTACTTTATTGTACATAAAGCTATATTAAAATATAGCTGCAATGTTAGGACAGGTTTCGTTATAAAATTTTTAACAAAAATAATTTCGTACGTAAATTAACTGATTGCCATATTGAACGGCCTACGTTTTTTTCGGTCTTGCTGCAAAATAGTACGTTGAAACCACATGACTAGCTTAAATTTGAACTCGTAGGTCACGGCCACTGAATACAAACTTTAATAAATTTATAAGTATTACTATAAATAATAGTATTATAATGTATTAAAAGTTATTGTTAAGCAATAAATACTAAACAAAGTTATGTAAATATTACTTAATAATAATTTAATAGTTTTAAAAATTAAAGGATAAATTTATTTTAATTATTATAACTAAAACCAAAACTAATTAAACATAGTAATAAAGATATTCATGATTCATATTTAAAATAATACATTTGAAAAATAAATAATTTATTTCAAAATAAAATATAGTTATGGTCTGATTAGTACCAGTTGATTTAAGGGTCCCTTTTATAGTCACGCAACTAATTGTTCACTTTTCAAAACTAAAACAATTTCAAAAACTTATTTATGTACACTAATTATTTTAGAAGAACTACGTAAACGCGACACCGTCTACAAAATTGAAAGTTATTTCCAACACGAAACAAAAACTCGCGGAGGTATTACCGTGTAACGATGCTACAAAAACTCTCTGGAAAACCTTCACTCTGTAGGTTCTCTAGGGATTTGTTGCTGGAGAATTAATTAGAGACAAAATTTAAACTAAAAATAATAATTTTAATTATTTTTTTTATACAATACAAATATTTGTTTGACAGATGCAAACACTTCAAAATAGCGCTACTCATCATGAACACATTAACATACAAAATATTAAAATTTTATATTAATGGTCACATTTTACAAGTGTTATAAAACGTTTAGGAAAGTGACAAATGAAGTCATTGCTGTACCATTCTAAGTGTAAGTTGAACCAATAGCGTACTCCATATAGACTGGTGCACAGCGTGATGCGGTGCCTTCATTCAACCAATGGTCCTTTTCCCCTGCCTCCTGAGCGCCTGCACTTCTCCTAACTTCGCTATTTTTATAACAATTTGTGTAAGGTAATTGACTAGAATACAAATATTAAATTTAAGTGAATATTAATTATATACGTCTAGAAATATGTTTCACTTCATTTTATTATGGAACGATACAAAAAAACTTTTAAAAGTTTAATTTCGTTTAAATAACGTGCTCACTTATTGATTTATAATAAATATTTGGAAACTGAATGAAATGTTTTTGTACAAAAGTTTTCCGATAATACCATTGATGTTTTCCACAGACAAAAATCACCAAATAAACTAAGGTTTTCGTAAACCATGGTACCATCATCAAATTCCAAATCGAGGGGTTGAGCTTCATTCAAATAGGAACTGAAATTATAAAATATCGGACTTGCAGTTTTTCTATACGAAGTGACATAATAAAAAATGTTTTTAAAATAAAGTGAAGGTGGTTCTACTACAACACACGTATTCGCTTTAGTAATTTCCCTTGCCTGATGCTACTTCATTTTTTGCATTATCTATACTACATTGTAACCTTTAAAGTATAATCTCGGCTCTGATACGCCAGGACAACGACATATATTTTATAACGCTTTTATTAAACATTAGGAAATTCAAGGTGAATAAAAAATTGATTTAAAACTAAGTAAGTAGATAAAAAAACATACAGCATAGCTTCAACGACATATTTAACTAACAGCTAAGACTAGTATAGTAGAGTACATTTTACGTTGGTCTACCATCACAACAATGTATCAAATATAACATAGATATATATAGTATAAATAAGAAAACATCTAGACGAAAAAAATTTAAACAATATTTACCTATTAATTTAAAAACCAGTAATTACTTTATTATACCTATAATTCTTAAATAAAATATTAAAAGGCGTAAAGGTAGGCGTACTTATACAGTAAGGAAAGAACAAAATTCTGTGTACATTACTTGATAAAGCCAAACACCTAAAGTCAATAAATTTCAATGTCGATACAGAATTTTCTTTAAAAATAAATTTGAAAATGTTAATTTGTTAAGTATCAGGTACTCTACATGAATCGCGTTCTGAAAGTTTCAAACGAAGAAATTTAAATAAAAGTAAAAAGGTTGTGTACACATGCAAATGGAAGAAACTATCAAAATCACATTTTATCTTGGTTTCTTTGGTTTATAAAATGCAGCAAATCCACTCTCACTACTTAGCCTTGATTCGATTTTCAAGTCTTATAAAACATCTACTGTGTTGCCAACAAGTGAAACAGAAAGAAACACTGACACATCTCGTTAACTAATATTAGCATTGTAAAAGTTATTTTTTAAATTTTCAAATTCGAATTTCAGTAACTAACACTTTATATATACTACATTAAAAAGCCTTGTGGTTAATTTTTAAATTCTATTGTGTGTGTGTGTGTGTGTGTGTGTGTGTGTGTGTGTGTGTGTGTGTGTGTGTTGTGTTCTGGTGTGGTGCTCACGCGGGTATGTGTGTGTGTGGGCGGGCGTTGATGTGTGTTTGTGTGTACTTGTACGTGTGTCCGCGCGAGAGTGAATTTGTGTGTGTGTGTGTGTGTGTGTATGGGCCCTTGGGTTTGCGCGTGTGAGAGTGTGTTTGAGCGTGTGAGAGTGTGTTTGAGCGTGTGAGTGCGGTGTGTGTGTGTGTGTGTGTGTATGGGCCCTTGGGTTTGCGCGTGTGAGAGTGTGTTTGAGCGTGTGAGTGCGGTGTGTGTGTGTGTGTGTGTGTGTGTGTGTGTGGGTGGGTGGGTGGGTGGTTGGATGTGTGTGTCTGTGTGTGTGTGTGTGTGTGGGTGGGTGGGTGGGTGGTTGGATGTGTGTGTCTGTGTGTGTGTGTGTGTGTGGGTGGGTGGGTGGGTGGTTGGATGTGTGTGTCTGTGTGTTTGTGTGTGCATGGGCCCTTGGGTTTGCGCGTGTGAGAGTGTGTTTGAGCGTGTGAGTACGGTGTGTGTGTGGGGGGGGGGGGGTGGATGTGTGTGTCTGTGTGTGTGTGTGTGTGTGTGTGTGTGTGTGTGCGGTGTGTGTGTGTGTGTGTGTGTGTGTGTGTGTGTTTGTGTGTGTGTGTGTGTGTGTGTGTGTGTGTGGGTTTGGATGTGTGTGTGTGTGTGTGTGTATGGGACCTTGGGTTTGCGCGTGTGAGAGTGTGTTTGAGCGTGTGTGTGTGTGTGTGTGTGTGTGTGTGTGTGTGTGTGTGTGTGTGTGTGTGTGTGTGTGTGTGTGTGTGTGTGTGGGTGGGTGGGTGGGTGGGTGGTGGATGTGTGTCTGTGTGTGTGTGTGCGCGCGAGCGTTTGTCCGCGTGAGAGTGAATCTGTGTGTGTCTAGAGTGCACTAATTGTTAAATTACCTCTAAAATTATTTTAAGCCATAAAAGAACAAAAATTAGTTTCAATGTCTACAATGTAGTAAAGTTGAGCACTTAATGTTGTATGCAAAGTATAGTTATTGAAACCGAAACGCCGACATCTCTTGATACACATAAATTAACCTTCGTCTTTGTAGAAGGTTCAGGCTAATCACAGGTGCTGGATCACAGATACTGATACTGATGAGAGTCAGTCCATTCTTTGTGATGCACCTTGATTAAACACTCTCGGTTTTAATGGAGACTAGCGCGTAATTTTAAACACGAAAACAAAATGGTTTAAAGACTTGTGACATTTTACAGTTCTCTGCAGTGAGCTTCACATTCAAGGCTAAGTGTTGACGAGAGTTAAGCCTCTACATGATGACGCATTTGCCTTTCTCCGCCCATGGGTTATTCTTTTTGTCGGGTGCGTGGATGAGCGGGTCGTTCTTTTCGTTTTCCTCCACGTACTCTCTCATCCTATAACAAAAAATGTTTTATTGCACTATCTTATGATTAACTGTAAATGAATTAATAATTACGAGTAATGGGAAGCAGTAGAATAAAACAAAACTCTTAAAATATACAGCGAATGAAAAAATAGATTAGTAATCATAGACCTAAAGTAGGCATACTTCTGACATCATTAAAATCAGTAGAGCATAGAAATATTCCATTTTAGGCACTAGTGTGTGTTTTTAATTCCAAATCGCGTAACGCAAGTTGTCAACACAATGGTGTTAGGCAGACATTTGATATTTTCAAACTTGATTTCAATAAACATATGAAAACCGAACAATCATATTAATTATTTTGCATAGATATATATAGTTTTTAAATTTTGATATAAATCTATGAATAACTGCGTTTCTAACCACGACTTCTTGCAAACAAAGATTTTAGATCTGTCTACACAGCACAGCTAAATCGTTAGATTATCTCCATTTTCCTGAACTTCCTAGACGAGGTATTTTTTTAATTCAAACAACCGAATTTTCTACCTAATGCCCATAAGGAAATATTATTTATTTAAATTGTCTAAAATGACAAAGTTTAATATTTTATTTAAACTAACCTATTTTAATTAGTGAAAATAATTTTTTAGGGGTTCACTTTTGCTAATACAACTTTCCTTAGACATATATTTTAACTTACTGCTGATATACAGTATAAGACGTGATATAATCTTCGAGAAAACAACAGTTTTCATTGAATCATACGTTCATCACAAAATTCAATCAAATATAAATTATTTCTGAATAAAATAATATTGAATTTGATGAATAATCTCGACAGTACTTTCAAATTAAGACAGATATAAGCATTAAAACTCTTGTACTCTTTCGGAAATCTTCGGAACAATTCGTTCAGCTAACTGAAAATTGATAAATGAAAAGTGACGTCATCTCTACAATATTACCTTCCCTTTGAGCAAGGGCTAGGAAGTATACTCTCAAATATATTTACAGTTGAAAACGAGAAATAACTAACCTTATGAGTACGGAACAATCAGCGTTCTTGAAAGTTAATTAAATTCTACACGGATGGGTCTACGAGAAGGAAAGGAAGCTTTACATTACGGCGTAGAAGGAAAGTTGAAGAATGAGAAATTTGTTTCCAAGAATGGAAAAGCTACGCAGTCGGAAGAAAGTACGTTGCGATGCACAGACAAGTGCTTGTAGTCTTTGTGAACCAAGGAGTGGCTTAATTACATGGGATTGGAAATTACTTATGGAGGTGCTGAAAAATGTTGTGTGGATGGGAATGGAAAATGCTTAACCACTTGTGTACTCGCTTGAAAGAGAATCAAAACAAGCTATATTCCTTAATTTAGTTTCTCTTAATATCATTTAATCTCTTTAACACCATTAGTTAATTTTAATTTTAGTGTTTAATTTTTCTACTTTCATAATTCTGTTTCCTGCCATCAATGTTTACTCTTCAACTGAATTTATGTGTTTTATCTCTAACAACAGTACACAAATATAACTGTTTAGGGTTTTTCGAGAAAGGAAAGGAATTTAAGAGTTAAAGGGAAATAGGAAAAGAATGAGAGGTGTGGTAGAAGAGAGAAAGAGAGAATAGTCGTACGAGGAGTTTCCTTTCAATGCCTGTTCCGTAGGCCTATATAGTCTACTACAAAGATAGTAAATACAAAATACTGAAAAAACCACAGACGGAAAGAATTTGAAATTAAGATTTAAAATATTTCCGAAAATATGTGTTAACTTTATTGATAAATTGTTTATCATAACAGAAAAATGCAGATAATGCATAACGGAAAAAACAATTAAACACATTTAGAAGAAAAAAATATGAATCCTAAGGCACTGTTAAGGACAAACCGTCTCCATGATTCACTGGAAGGATATTTGGGTGTACTTATTGAACGAAAAAAAAATAATATAAAAAAGCATTCTAAGTTAATTCCTCCTTAAATCAACAGAGAAAAATTTTAGTTTACCTTATTTTTATTTTATAACTACACTTAATATAAATATGTATATACGCATGTCAGAATAGCAATATAAAGATGACCAAATCCAAAGGCAATTTCCTTGCAACTTTCCAGTTTCCTTTTTATGTATGGTGTTGGGCTGCAATTTAAATTCGTTACTATTTACACGCTTTTTTTCGCCGCTTGCATTGTGTTGTAGTTTCTTTTCCATTTATTTTCACATTGCCCGTTTGTGAAGCAAGGTTCGATAACGTTAATCCATTTGTTTGTTTAATTTATTCTTTTCATTCATTTTTAATCCTAGAACATTATTTATGATTTTGTATGGTAACCATGGTAACTATTTAAGGTTATAAAATGGAGGTTTTTCGTATAGATCATTGAGAAGTTCATTTCTAGCTCTGGAAGGTTGGCTCACTGCTAAAAAGCTATAGACTTCGAACATGAAGATACTTAGTTAGAATCCTACCTAGACCCCCAAAATACTTTAATTATTGAATAAATATTTGAAAAAACTGTATCAACATCAATTGCCTTTAAAATAAATGTATTGGAACTTGATTGGATAAATAAAAACGTATTTTATTAACGACTAAAAATGTGTACAAGGTATATAGGAGAGTGTGAGCTAATCGAAGGAATTTATTAAGACTCAAAATTATACATACCACCAGGTAAAATTTTCAAAATAAAAAAACTTCAGGGAAATGAAAATTTTATTTTAGGGTTTTCAGCAAAGAGGTTGGTTAGTGTAAAAAACATCCAATACGCTTATGCGTATACACACATACACCCACGCGCGCGCGCGTACGCTCACTCTCACTCTCAAAACTTGTTCATTAAGAAGATGGGAGTGGGAAAGTGGAATACCATTTGTCATACGATTTGAATTAATTTCTGATTGATTGTAATAAGTGTAGAGTAAGGGATATCAAAGCAGCTAGCTGAAGGGACGCTAAGGTGAGGGCAGTCTGGAAACTAAACGGAAGACGGTGAGATGTCAGGCTCGAAATTGTTTTTAAAAACAGAGAGATTAATAGAAAATGTTCGGCTAAAGACTAGTGGCGACGCCAAAATGTAGAATTCGTGTTTTACCGGAGTACGTTTTAGGGGTACACCCTCTAAAAACTGAACATTCAACATCTGTGTTCAAAGTCCTTTCTGATTTCAAAGTTCTAAAATACGTGTCGCGCATTGTTGCATAAATGCTAAATTATAATAAGAAGGTTAAAGGCAAAAATGAACTGTAAGAAAATAGGCGTAAAGTGGTTGTAACGCCGAAATAAAACTCGAAAACAGTTAAATAAAATTTTAGTAATGTAAAATTTATAAATGTATTAAAGAAAAGGTAAAATGCAAAAACAACGAACTTCTAATAAACGATTTTTTAAAAATTTATATTAAAATCTAATCTGATTAAAACATCTAACATCAAGAATGAAGACAACCAGTGTGGTCAAGCTAAAAGGAACCTACGCGGAGCGAGAGTGAGGGGGAGAAAGGGGAGAAGATTCCACACCATGACCAAGGACCGACCGGGCCTTGAGACCAGCTGTGAAATAATGATAAATTCTCATTTAGTTAAAATTTATGTACACAATTTATCCAAACGAACGATAAATGCCGTTCAATGTGGTAACAGCGCCACAATGGTGACACCTTTATTTTGGATAAAACACTTGCGTATCACAGGTAGCACGTCAATTATACTTGTTTTTTTCAAGCACCTACTTGTAAGAAAAAACATTTTTAGCACTTGTTGAACTAAACACAAAACAAAGGAGCAAACTTGATGTTGCTAATGACTTGCTTTGTGCCTTTACTAAAATACAACCTCAAGTAGGCATGCTAGTGGAAAAACTCAAGCTCATCCATCTTACTAACAGATTTCCCTCTTATCAATTAAAATTTACTTTTGCGAATGAAAACTTGAAATGTTTTATCATGTTTCTTGTGAAAGTGTGTATAAATAAATAAATTGTTTTATATATAAAATATTTGTTTCCTTTTAATAGACCCACACCATTTATTTAGAGTACAAAGTGGAGGGGGCGCGGAGGGCTTTGATTTCAAGAAGTCGGGGCGTGGTACCAAACCGTTTAGGAATCCCTGGTCTAAAAAAACTAGAAAATTTAAGTTGATTTTTAAACCTAGATATGCAAAGAAAACATAAATTTTCAAAATGGCTTTAACTACAAATATAAATGAAATAATTTGAAATTTTTAAAATGTACGAAAACAATTTATGAATTGACATACATATAAATGTCTACATTTATAAATCTATTGGTTTTAATATGTTAATACTTCATGTCTTTCTTTTATAAAATTTATTTGGTTATTCGCAAATGAGTTTTGTTTACGTGTGATGT
>JBAIZL010000003.1:99079004-99101504 GCA_036971475.1 Prosapia bicincta | reverse complement strand
GGTGGGTAAAGCCCGACTTCACTTCCTGAACTGACCTGATCATTATAATGGGTCTGGCGGGACTGTAACAGCGCCATCGTACGAACAGGTTACAGTGTCGATACTGTGTGTTGTCTTTCGAGCAATCGCTTCTTCCCACAAGCGTGCCAGTGACCAGTCCAGGTCTTACAATAGGGCAGGGGCATCCAAACATTTTGGTACCACACCCCCCCTTCTTGAAATGAAAGCCTCTCACGCTTCCTCCACTTTACACCATAAATAAATGGTTTGGGCATATGAAAAAAAACAAATATTACAATAAATAAATATATAGCCTATATATATATATATATATATATATATATATATATATATATATATATATATATATATATATATATATACTTTCACAAGAGACATGATATAACATTTCAAGTTTTAATTCGCAAGGTAAATTGTAATTGATAATATATGAGGAAAATCTGTTTGTGAGATAGAGGAGCTTGCACTTTTTTTCACAAGCATACCTACTTGAGGTTGTATGAGGTATGTATGTTTCCCATTAGCAACATCAAGTTTGTTCCTATAATTTGTTTTGATTGCCACAAGTGCGGAAAATTTGTTTTCGTACAAGTAGATGCTTGAAAAAGACAAGTATAATTAAAGAGCTGCCTGTGGTACTCTTCTAAGTGTTTTATCCAAAATGAACATTTGTTCATTGTGGCGCTGTTGTCACATTGAACGGCAAATATTCCTTTCGCGACACTTTTGTACTATTATTCTTTTCAAGCTGTTATGTTGATTTAATTTCAAGTTTACAAAATTTGCACAATCTTTACCTTCATAAATCCACACATTTCATTTAAATTTTCTGAACATCATGGTCAATAAAACAACCTATGCAAAATAAATCTGAGGGAAATTTAGTTTTAACTTTGATGAATTGGAACTTATCTTAATATTTGCCAACTGGCCTCTCGACAACCCCTGACTTGTCTTTGGCCTCCCCCAGTTTAGGAACCTATGCATTAAGGCGTTTGGGCTCTTATAACGAACGAGTTAAACACAGTAGTAAAAAATTGGAGACGCGCAGGAGGGGAATTGGTCGACTAGTGGAGGTGGGAAGCCAGGCATCTAACTCCTCTCTCACGTCTAGGCTTGATGGTTGTAGAGGACCGATTCGTACAGAGGCGAGGTTCGACAAACACCGAGTTTGGTGCTTCCTCCACAACACTAAAGACTAAGTTCCTATGATAGCGTCGTGTCGCGTCTTTCAACGCTCGTTGTTGAAGTATTATAGAGCAAAACGTCTGTGACGCGCGCTTTCAATTGGAGACCCGTCGAAGCGCTCTTGTCAAAGATTCGTAGTGGTACGCGCGACTGCAATGCGCGTCAAGTTCCCGTGGTTTAAATTGGACCGTTCACATGGTTCAGTCGAGATTCATATGGAGGAAAATATGACATCGTTTGGTACTGAGCTCTTCAATGAAGAAGTAAAATATAGCCATACTATATGGGATGGAAAGTGCGGAATACAAAAACAGTGTTGAGAAAATTCAGCCTGGTAGCAACTGTTTAAGACGTTTTCTGCAGAGGATAGTTCAAAGGAGCAATTAAAACTCTTGATGAGACAATTTTAATTTTGAAAACAGTTTATTATATGATTAAACACAAGAGTGTTGATTTTATGAGCAGACACTAATAAGAGTAAAACATAGCTAAGCTGGCGATCAACGCTGTGTCAACGCTATGGATTATACGAAACGCACTGTAGCGCGCGATGCAACGTTCTCATGTGAAGTAGGCCACTGTGCATCAGCTGATCAAGTCTCTTGCAGTATCTCGCGACTTGCACATGCCATCTGTGGTTTTTGCTTCGATCATTACTGACATTATTTTTACTGACATTATTAACCCAATTAGGAATTTTATGAGGGGGGTTAGTTCCTCATAAACTATAGAGTATGCATCCTGCAATAATATCTCATGTTATATGTTCCGTCTTTTCATCTCTTTTCCCATTTTTTCCCTTTTCGACCACATTTGTAAAGTCTTCGGATGCAAAGTATGTCTAAAGATAGGTAACTGCACTCACGTTCTTCCAGAGACCAACTTGTAGATTATAAGGAGTCGACTCAAGCAACACGTACTGGATTAGTAGTTGTTTCAATCTATAGCATTATAAGGAGTCGACTCAAGCAACACGTACTGGATTAGTAGTTGTTTCAATCTATAGCACTATAAGGAGTCGACTCAAGCAACACGTACTGGATTAGTAGTTGTTTCAATCTATGGCATTATAAGGAGTCGACTCAAGCAACACGTACTGGATTAGTAGTTGTTTCAATCTATAGCACTATAAGGAGTCGACTCAAGCAACACGTACTGGATTAGTAGTTGTTTCAATCTATAGCACTATAAGGAGTCGACTCAAGCAACACGTACTGGATTAGTAGTTGTTTCAATCTATAGCATTATAAGGAGTCGACTCAAGCAACACGTACTGGATTAGTAGTTGTTTCAATCTATAGCACTATAAGGAGTCGACTCAAGCAACACGTACTGGATTAGTAGTTGTTTCAATCTATGGCATTATAAGGAGTCGACTCAAGCAACACGTACTGGATTAGTAGTTGTTTCAATCTATAGCATTATAAGGAGTCGACTCAAGCAACGCGTACTGGATTAGTAGTTGTTTCAATCTATAGCATTATAAGGAGTCGACTCAAGCAACACGTACTGGATTAGTAGTTGTTTCAATATATAGCATTATAAGGAGTCGACTCAAGCAACACGTACTGGATTAGTAGTTGTTTCAATCTATAGCACTATAAGGAGTCGACTCAAGCAACACGTACTGGATTAGTAGTTGTTTCAATCTATAGCACTATAAGGAGTCGACTCAAGCAACACGTACTGGATTAGTAGTTGTTTCAATCTATAGCATTATAAGGAGTCGACTCAAGCAACACGTACTGGATTAGTAGTTGTTTCAATCTATAGCATTATAAGGAGTCGACTCAAGCAACACGTACTGGATTAGTAGTTGTTTCAATCTATAGCACTATAAGGAGTCGACTCAAGCAACACGTACTGGATTAGTAGTTGTTTCAATCTATAGCATTATAAGGAGTCGACTCAAGCAACACGTACTGGATTAGTAGTTGTTTCAATCTATAGCATTATAAGGAGTCGACTCAAGCAACACGTACTGGATTAGTAGTTGTTTCAATCTATAGCACTATAAGGAGTCGACTCAAGCAACACGTACTGGATTAGTAGTTGTTTCAATCTATAGCATTATAAGGAGTCGACTCAAGCAACACGTACTGGATTAGTAGTTGTTTCAATCTATAGCATTATAAGGAGTCGACTCAAGCAACACGTACTGGATTAGTAGTTGTTTCAATCTATAGCATTATAAGGAGTCGACTCAAGCAACACGTACTGGATTAGTAGTTGTTTCAATCTATAGCATTATAAGGAGTCGACTCAAGCAACACGTACTGGATTAGTAGTTGTTTCAATCTATAGCATTATAAGGAGTCGACTCAAGCAACACGTACTGAATTAGTAGTTGTTTCAATCTATAGCATTATAAGGAGTCGACTCAAGCAACACGTACTGGATTAGTAGTTGTTTCAATCTATAGCATTATAAGGAGTCGACTCAAGCAACACGTACTGGATTAGTAGTTGTTTCAATCTATAGCATTATAAGGAGTCGACTCAAGCAACACGTACTGGATTAGTAGTTGTTTCAATCTATGGCATTATAAGGAGTCGACTCAAGCAACACGTACTGGATTAGTAGTTGTTTCAATCTATAGCATTATAAGGAGTCGACTCAAGCAACACGTACTGGATTAGTAGTTGTTTCAATCTATGGCATTATAAGGAGTCGACTCAAGCAACACGTACTGGATTAGTAGTTGTTTCAATCTATAGCATTATAAGGAGTCGACTCAAGCAACACGTACTGGATTAGTAGTTGTTTCAATCTATGGCATTATAAGGAGTCGACTCAAGCAACACGTACTGGATTAGTAGTTGTTTCAATCTATAGCACTATAAGGAGTCGACTCAAGCAACACGTACTGGATTAGTAGTTGTTTCAATCTATAGCACTATAAGGAGTCGACTCAAGCAACACGTACTGGATTAGTAGTTGTTTCAATCTATAGCACTATAAGGAGTCGACTCAAGCAACACGTACTGGATTAGTAGTTGTTTCAATCTATGGCATTATAAGGAGTCGACTCAAGCAACACGTACTGGATTAGTAGTTGTTTCAATCTATGGCATTATAAGGAGTCGACTCAAGCAACACGTACTGGATTAGTAGTTGTTTCAATCTATAGCACTATAAGGAGTCGACTCAAGCAACACGTACTGGATTAGTAGTTGTTTCAATCTATAGCACTATAAGGAGTCGACTCAAGCAACACGTACTGGATTAGTAGTTGTTTCAATCTATAGCATTATAAGGAGTCGACTCAAGCAACACGTACTGGATTAGTAGTTGTTTCAATCTATAGCATTATAAGGAGTCGACTCAAGCAACACGTACTGGATTAGTAGTTGTTTCAATCTATAGCATTATAAGGAGTCGACTCAAGCAACACGTACTGGATTAGTAGTTGTTTCAATCTATAGCATTATAAGGAGTCGACTCAAGCAACACGTACTGGATTAGTAGTTGTTTCAATCTATAGCATTATAAGGAGTCGACTCAAGCAACACGTACTGAATTAGTAGTTGTTTCAATCTATAGCATTATAAGGAGTCGACTCAAGCAACACGTACTGGATTAGTAGTTGTTTCAATCTATAGCATTATAAGGAGTCGACTCAAGCAACACGTACTGGATTAGTAGTTGTTTCAATCTATAGCATTATAAGGAGTCGACTCAAGCAACACGTACTGGATTAGTAGTTGTTTCAATCTATGGCATTATAAGGAGTCGACTCAAGCAACACGTACTGGATTAGTAGTTGTTTCAATCTATAGCATTATAAGGAGTCGACTCAAGCAACACGTACTGGATTAGTAGTTGTTTCAATCTATGGCATTATAAGGAGTCGACTCAAGCAACACGTACTGGATTAGTAGTTGTTTCAATCTATAGCATTATAAGGAGTCGACTCAAGCAACACGTACTGGATTAGTAGTTGTTTCAATCTATGGCATTATAAGGAGTCGACTCAAGCAACACGTACTGGATTAGTAGTTGTTTCAATCTATAGCACTATAAGGAGTCGACTCAAGCAACACGTACTGGATTAGTAGTTGTTTCAATCTATAGCACTATAAGGAGTCGACTCAAGCAACACGTACTGGATTAGTAGTTGTTTCAATCTATAGCACTATAAGGAGTCGACTCAAGCAACACGTACTGGATTAGTAGTTGTTTCAATCTATGGCATTATAAGGAGTCGACTCAAGCAACACGTACTGGATTAGTAGTTGTTTCAATCTATAGCACTATAAGGAGTCGACTCAAGCAACACGTACTGGATTAGTAGTTGTTTCAATCTATAGCACTATAAGGAGTCGACTCAAGCAACACGTACTGGATTAGTAGTTGTTTCAATCTATGGCATTATAAGGAGTCGACTCAAGCAACGCGTACTGGATTAGTAGTTGTTTCAATCTATAGCATTATAAGGAGTCGACTCAAGCAACACGTACTGGATTAGTAGTTGTTTCAATCTATAGCACTATAAGGAGTCGACTCAAGCAACACGTACTGGATTAGTAGTTGTTTCAATCTATAGCATTATAAGGAGTCGACTCAAGCAACACGTACTGGATTAGTAGTTGTTTCAATCTATGGCATTATAAGGAGTCGACTCAAGCAACACGTACTGGATTAGTAGTTGTTTCAATCTATAGCATTATAAGGAGTCGACTCAAGCAACACGTACTGGATTAGTAGTTGTTTCAATCTATAGCACTATAAGGAGTCGACTCAAGCAATACGTACTGGATTAGTAGTTGTTTCAATCTATAGCACTATAAGGAGTCGACTCAAGCAACACGTACTGGATTAGTAGTTGTTTCAATCTATGGCATTATAAGGAGTCGACTCAAGCAACACGTACTGGATTAGTAGTTGTTTCAATCTATAGCACTATAAGGAGTCGACTCAAGCAACACGTACTGGATTAGTAGTTGTTTCAATCTATAGCACTATAAGGAGTCGACTCAAGCAACACGTACTGGATTAGTAGTTGTTTCAATCTATGGCATTATAAGGAGTCGACTCAAGCAACACGTACTGGATTAGTAGTTGTTTCAATCTATAGCATTATAAGGAGTCGACTCAAGCAACACGTACTGGATTAGTAGTTGTTTCAATCTATAGCACTATAAGGAGTCGACTCAAGCAACACGTACTGGATTAGTAGTTGTTTCAATCTATAGCATTATAAGGAGTCGACTCAAGCAACACGTACTGGATTAGTAGTTGTTTCAATCTATGGCATTATAAGGAGTCGACTCAAGCAACACGTACTGGATTAGTAGTTGTTTCAATCTATAGCATTATAAGGAGTCGACTCAAGCAACACGTACTGGATTAGTAGTTGTTTCAATCTATAGCATTATAAGGAGTCGACTCAAGCAACGCGTACTGGATTAGTAGTTGTTTCAATCTATAGCATTATAAGGAGTCGACTCAAGCAACACGTACTGGATTAGTAGTTGTTTCAATCTATAGCACTATAAGGAGTCGACTCAAGCAACACGTACTGGATTAGTAGTTGTTTCAATCTATAGCATTATAAGGAGTCGACTCAAGCAACACGTACTGGATTAGTAGTTGTTTCAATCTATAGCACTATAAGGAGTCGACTCAAGCAACACGTACTGGATTAGTAGTTGTTTCAATCTATAGCATTATAAGGAGTCGACTCAAGCAACACGTACTGGATTAGTAGTTGTTTCAATCTATAGCATTATAAGGAGTCGACTCAAGCAACGCGTACTGGATTAGTAGTTGTTTCAATCTATAGCATTATAAGGAGTCGACTCAAGCAACACGTACTGGATTAGTAGTTGTTTCAATCTATAGCACTATAAGGAGTCGACTCAAGCAACACGTACTGGATTAGTAGTTGTTTCAATCTATAGCATTATAAGGAGTCGACTCAAGCAACACGTACTGGATTAGTAGTTGTTTCAATCTATAGCATTATAAGGAGTCGACTCAAGCAACACGTACTGGATTAGTAGTTGTTTCAATCTATAGCATTATAAGGAGTCGACTCAAGCAACACGTACTGAATTAGTAGTTGTTTCAATCTATAGCATTATAAGGAGTCGACTCAAGCAACACGTACTGGATTAGTAGTTGTTTCAATCTATAGCATTTTAAGGAGTCGACTCAAGCAACACGTACTGGATTAGTAGTTGTTTCAATCTATGGCATTATAAGGAGTCGACTCAAGCAACACGTACTGGATTAGTAGTTGTTTCAATCTATAGCATTATAAGGAGTCGACTCAAGCAACACGTACTGGATTAGTAGTTGTTTCAATCTATAGCATTATAAGGAGTCGACTCAAGCAACACGTACTGGATTAGTAGTTGTTTCAATCTATAGCATTATAAGGAGTCGACTCAAGCAACACGTACTGGATTAGTAGTTGTTTCAATCTATGGCATTATAAGGAGTCGACTCAAGCAACACGTACTGGATTAGTAGTTGTTTCAATCTATGGCATTAGTCTTGGTCGTCAAATCTTGTCACTCGGATGTGTTTTATTAGAGAAATAAATTTAATGGAATCGCTACGAAAAAACTGTACTTAACGTCCACCTTAACGCCTTCCATGGTAAACCGTAACATCTAACATACCATGAAACATTAGAAAACTTTTATTTATATTAACCACTTTAATATTAGTTTATGACTCCAAATGTTGAAATGGAGTAAGACAGCGAGTTTGTAGACGAGTATTTAGGAATGGTGGTGGAGAGAAAAGGTTAGGGATCATTAGGAGGGGCTGATTAGCAATCCACAATTTTAGGCGCCCACTAAATAATTAAAATTAAATAAATACAATAAGTAATTAAAAATGTTATTCAAAATAGTGTTGGCTTATATTCAGTAACACCACCTAAAATGGTTCCACACAATTTAAAAATAAAGGCTGAAGCTATAGTGATGTTAATCAGAAACAAGAATATCTTCTGGACTGGTAAATGGAGTAAGACTACTATGTTGGAAAAATCATTATACTTGGAAATAGTTACTGGCCAAAACAATGGTCAAGCAGTATTTCTCCCAAGAATATAGCTAATAACAACAGATAAAAATTTGCCTTTTTCATTCGTTAGGAGTCAGATTCGAATAAGACAAACCTTTGCAATGTCAATAATCAAAGGTCAAGTAAGAGCCTTTGAAATAATTAGTATCTCTAAGGGAAACCCAGTATTCGGCCTTAGACAATTATATGTAGCTTTTAGTAAAGCAAGAGCGTAACGAGATGTTAGGATTCAAATAGAAAACTGACGCACACAAGGGAGTATAAACAGTGACGAAAACAATTAGACAAAAAATGATTGTTTACTAAGATATACTACTGTGATTATAGTATAACATGTATTGGTATTCGAGAATCAGATCATTAAAAAGTCTTGAATTTTGTAGTCCATTACGTTCAGTGTAATTTGTTGTTTGAACATCAAATTTACAAAATTTAAAGTTCGGATGGTCATAAACTAATGTTAAAGTGATTCATTAAGTTTCACCGAACGTAATGCGCTACAAAATTCCAGAGTTATATTTATAAACGTTATACTCCATCTCTTTATTTTAACAGTGTTGCCACTTCTATTCCGCATTTGACACGTTTATAGAGCGTATTTTCAGAGCCTATCCATTCTTAATTGAATGCAAAATTGTGCAAACTATGCAATACTTATCTTAAGTTATTTGAAAGTTCCTTTACGTTTTTACTACTTTTATATTAAGTTCAGATCACATTATTTTCTTCAGAGCATTGGATGGTGGTCAAGATTCACGATGTTGAGAGAAGGCTTAGAGAGAGGCGTTATGTACAAGTGATCAAGTAAACCCACTAACTTTCCAGTAAAACTTGCAAATAAAGCCTTTCCAACGACATGCAGGCTTACGGTAGTGTTGGTCAACTCAGTCGCGACGTGGTAATGTAATTGACACAGTACTGTTACAACAAACATAACCACATTTGTTTGTCTTGTTGACAATCCATTCATTCTCTGCACATCAACGTAACAGCAAAATATTATATATGTAATGACTATATTGCTTTCGTTATATTACCTTCAAATAAATCTTACTCAAAGTTAATTTATGTGAGCATTTTTCCATTGTAAAATTGGGTTAAACAGTTCTTTACTCAAATTGTTTGAATTAATATTCAATAAAATTAATTGACTCAAAACTTAATTTTTTGTGAAAGAGGGATTTCATTAATATTTAGATAAACTATTTTTTCTTCATATTTTAGTTTTTACTTCAAAGTAAACCGAACTATGGTTCATTGATAGTTTCAAAAGGGAAATGCCGCTAACAAATACGCTATAATAATTCTTTAAAAAAAACCCTTTACATAATATTTTTAAAACACTTCATTCATTTAAAAAAAAGTAAATAAGTACTATCTGTTAAAATTAAATTTCATCTTTAACAGATGGTATAGAAAACCATTTAACATTGTGTTTTCAATATTTACATTTCTATACGAAACAAATACAATGAGAAAAGATTTTAAAACTAATCGACTGCGGCTGTCCTATAACTAGAAAAAATAGCATTGACAAGGTGAACCCCAAACGTGAGTGACGAAGAATTGACTCCGCTGTCAATACAACTCCGCTACAACTGCTGTTATACACTTCGTAAATTCTAGTTAGGATTCTAGGGAAACGTTAAGGCTTATATATATCGACGTCTCGCCAGAATCACACCTAGCATTGACAAGGTGAACCCCAAAAAGTGAGTGACGAAGAATTGACTCCGCTGTCAATACAACTCCGCTACAACTGCTGTTATACACTTCGTAAATTCTAGTTAGGATTCTAGGGAAACGTTAAGGCTTATATATATATATATATATATATATATATATATATATATATATATATATATATATATATATATATATATATCGACGTCTCGCCAGAATCACACCTAGCATTGACAAGGTGAACCCCAAAAAGTGAGTGACGAAGAATTGACTCCGCTGTCAATACAACTCCGCTACAACTGCTGTTATACACTTCGTAAATTCTAGTTAGGATTCTAGGGAAACGTTAAGGCTTATATATATATATATATATATATATATATATATATATATATATATATATATATATATATATATATATATCGACGTCTCGCCAGAATCACGCCTAGCATTGACAAGGTGAACCCCAAAAAGAGAGTGACGAAGAATTGACTCCGCTGTCAATACAACTCCGCTATAACTGCTGTTATACACTTCGTAAATTCTAGTTAGGATTCTAGGGAAACGTTAAGGCTTATATATATATATATATATATATATATATATATATATATATATATATATATATATATATCGACGTCTCGCCAGAATCACGCCTAGCATTGACAAGGTGAACCCCAAAAAGAGAGTGACGAAGAATTGACTCCGCTGTCAATACAACTCCGCTATAACTGCTGTTATACACTTCGTAAATTCTAGTTAGGATTCTAGGGAAACGTTAAGGCTTATATATATCGACGTCTCGCCAGAATCACACCTAGCATTGACAAGGTGAACCCCAAAAAGTGAGTGACGAAGAATTGACTCCGCTGTCAATACAACTCCGCTACAACTGCTGTTATACACTTCGTAAATTCTAGTTAGGATTCTAGGGAAACGTTAAGGCTTATATATATATATATATATATATATATATATATATATATATATATATATATATATATATCGACGTCTCGCCAGAATCACGCCTAGCATTGACAAGGTGAACCCCAAAAAGAGAGTGACGAAGAATTGACTCCGCTGTCAATACAACTCCGCTATAACTGCTGTTATACACTTCGTAAATTCTAGTTAGGATTCTAGGGAAACGTCAAGGATTATATATATATATATATATATATATATATATATATATATATATATATATATATATATATATATATATATATATATATATATATATTACAATGTGAAAGTAAAACTCAATATTTTGTCACGTCTAGTAGTTCAATGCAGCCGCTAAAGCATTTCGAAGTGTATAAATACCAAAACAAAGCATATTTCTATAGCAAAGGCAGGAAATTTCGTACAAAACAGATATTTAACACATTTGTTGTTTTCAATTATTTTTGAAGATATGGCAATAAATAGATAAAGATAAGCGAAAAGTAAAATATTTTAAATGATTCTAACGTACAATTTTAAAATATGAAACTAAATAAAAAAAAACTCATTCGTTGAGTTTTTTGTAAGTAAGCTCCTGTTGGCATAAAGAATTTGAATGGACCTGTGAATTCACTACAATTTGTTAAAAGGGGAGTTAGTGAATATGACGAGACAAGACTTTACAGGCGGAGTTGGATTCTCGATATTCACAAATGTTTGTAGTTTATATTAATTTGTAAGCAGTAAGAATCAAGGATAATTATATTTAATATTTGGTATAGCTACCGCGACGAGAAGTGTACGTTCTGTTTTGTTTCAATATTTTATTTAATTATTTTCGTAAAGTGAGGAATTTGAATTTGATTTGAAGATATAGCGAAGAAGTGTCGTACCATTACATACCACTACGGGAAAAGGAGACTAAAATCAATAGATCGGCATCCAGGTGAAACACTAAGCATCTTCAAGGCGACTAACAGAACAATCGCTTAGGTGAAAATTTGTATTTTATAAGTCTAGACTAATACCTTTGCATCTAAAAGCTCAAATAATAATCTTTAAACCAATTTAAATTATAATTTTGTTACAAGAAACGAACTAAATGTTTAAAAGAAATTAATACAGAATACTAATAGGAGCCTAACATAAAATGTTGAGAATTTATATTTGTTTGTTATTTAATAGTTTAATAAAGGTAGAGAATACAGCACCTCTACATACGTACCGTTAGGCAACTAGAGAGCATGAGGGAATTTGTAAAAGGACACTTTTATAATAATACAATCACTTATAGTATGATCAAAACATCTTTGCTTAATTTATGATTTTTATTCAAAATTCCAGCAAAACCAAGGTAAAAGTAAGTACATTTTATATAATAATCAATAGTTGTGTGTGTGTGTGTGTGTGTGTGTGTGCGTGCGTGCGCAGAACTATCGTCGACATTTTGAAATGACCAGAAAAATCCATAATAAACAGTAGTGAAAACAGAATTTAAAAAACTCAAATAACAAAAAAGTTACAGCCATTTAAAAATAATAGACATTTTTCATTGTTCTAAAACAGATAACAAAATTATGCAGGTTAAAACTGATACGTTGTCCAACCCGCCCGTACAAGAAACAAGCAGGGAGATAGCGACGAGCTTAGAGCGGAGGGGAAGGGTGACACAGCCGCAATAAATACAGGAACTTAAGGACCTGTAAGGCAGTCTGTAAAAATTTTTAATACGAGGTGCTAACGGCCGTTATGTCGGATCGCGCCTAGAACCATCATAAGGCCAGATGGGACAAAACCATCACGTTTCCGCCATCTAAGACCATCCACGGACGAGGGCTCCAGACTCAGGATCCAGGACGCGGAAATGGAGAAAGACTTTCATCGACTGACCAGGGATGGCAACTTCCGATGTCCAGGGACCAGGGAATCCAGAAGAGAAGACTCCAGGACCGGCAGGGAAATCCTTGGCAAGTCATTTTCTCTATTATATACAAATTAACGTCAAATTTAGTCAGTTAAATTTATTAAATTCAAATTACCAATTAAACTTAAACAATGACTTCATTCTATGTTGAAAAATTAAATAAATCTTAAAAGTAATAAAATTAATTAGTATAACAAAATTATTTAAATATGAATAATAGATATTAAATTTACAAAGTGGTTTTGGCCATAAGCCAATCATTTTCAAGAAGACCAGATTTATTGAATCATATAAACTTTAAAATTATTTATAATAAAATGTGAATTTACCAATTCAATCTTGAAATAAGAAGATAAAATATTTTATTATGTTAAATTTGGAAATAATTTAGTTTAAAAATGTGTAAATGTAATTAATGAGTTGTATATGAAATGTAGGATTTAAATGTGTGAAAAGTAACGAACTTTTAATTAATAATTTGTGAAGATACAGAGAGAGCTAAATATGTTTTATTTGAAAAGAAAATTAGTTTAGTTTAAAATCAGTAATTAAATGCATTATAAAAACTTACAGTATTTGAATTTATCCTGTGTTGAACAACCAATAAAACCTTTTAGTTTTTTCCAACTGATAAATAATGATTAAAAAATCAGAGTACAGTTTTAGTTAAATTTCATTAATTAATAAATATATAAAATTCAGAACCTAATGTTTCTTCAAACGAGTTCTCTCCCGAGAACAATTTTATTGTGCTATTCTAAAAATTAGTTGGTTTTTTGTATTGAAGCCCAGAGACGATGTCTACTGTCAGATCATGTTTAAAGAACACAGGAGCCTTTTAAAATAGGTATCTTAAACATGATCATATTTTGCACGTCCCCTTGCTGTGCCTGCAGATCTCACGAAGTGGTAAGATTCTTTGAAAATTTTGTGTGTTCATATAAATGTTGTTTCTTTACAGCTGGCTATTTTACTGACATGTGTGACTATATACAGACCCAACAAACCTGCCAACCAACTTAGGGGAGGTCATACAAACGTTAAGGTAGAAGTCAGCGGGAATAGACTTGCATTTGGGCGTGGTACTTGACGCGGGAACACAAGACAAAATTTAGGGATCTTAACACGGTACATAAAACTGTGTGAGCAGCAGATAAATATAAATACATAAAATATATATTATTCTGCAACAAAACCAAACATCAAAAACGAAACGATGCGGAGCAACAACGCGTGGTGGGGAGGGACGTTGCAGAGTGTGTGTGTGTGTGTGTGTGTAACGTTTAAACAATAGATTATTTTTAATCTCATTATGCATGCGTCATATTTAGGAACTTTAAGAGACAGAACGGCACCTTGAATATAAATTTCATTATTAGAGGCAAAGTAGTCACACATTTATCGTTAACATAAAATAGTTTCCAAACGTGCCGACAGGTGTCGTCATAGCTGTAGACATAATAGTGTGAAGTTCCGCTTTCATTATTTGTAGGTCAGAACTTTTAAAATTTAAACAAATTTGTAATTTTTCACTCGCGATCCATTGCGCACGCGCTTGTTACTGTATTAGTTTTTAACTCGTTTCTTTACACTAATGCAAAGTGTTTTAAACGTTTTTTACAATGTCGCGTGGACAGAATGGTTGCAATTTCGGTGGTTCGCCTGTCACCAACAACTTCCGGTGGGTCTATTTCCGTCCTTACTGCCAGCACGTAGTCCGACATGTTTGGCAGATGTAATCGTTTAATAGTTGATTCGATCTGGGGAATTATTAGACTACGCTGAACAACACCGCGAAATTGAAGCATCGCTGGGCACATTGCTATAACCATTAATTACATTTTATGTAAGTTTTACGAGCGCGTAAAACGCTGTGTTGTAAATATTACACTGATTGATTGCTTTCACTACTAAAATGTAACATTTACTGATGTGTTTGTATGTTTCAATAACACATTGAATATCAATCCAGGGAAATTTTATTTTAAACGAAACTTCTGGGAACTTGAAATAACCAGGGATCATAAGTTTAAATCACATAACCTTTTAAGAATATTTAAAAATATTTTTCAACAATATGGAAAATACTATAAACAAACACACACAAAATTAAAAATACGCTTGTCTTCTTAAATTGGCTTGCAGTCGGTATCCTTTAAATTGTTTTGAAGAAACATATATTGTTTATTGCTGAAATATTCCTAGGTAGTTTTTAAACAAGAAGCAAATTTAGGCTACTATTGACCGGAAGCATTCATCAGTCTATGTCCCTGAAGGATACTTATAAAATTAACTAGGGACTTGGAGGAGCAAATGCCCCTATTCTTCTTGAAACAAATTTTAAACTTTTGTATCATAACTTTATTTTTTAACAAAAATTCAATTTAACAAAAATCAAGTTTTCCATAAAAAAATTTCCTCAAACTACATACTTGAAAATGAGTTTTCAATTTGATTTTTTTGACCAATCCTATTTTTAATATGTATCTTTAATCCATCTTGAGATTTTACTCGACCTAATGCAACATAAAGTTGACCATGTGTAAAAACAGTTTTGGTCAATTGAAGCCCTGGTCTTAGGAATGTTTGACCCCGAACCTTATTTATAGTTATGGAAAATCCAAGTGTTAAAGGTATTTGGTTTCTTTTAATTTGAAAGGCGTGTTAGGATCTGTTATATTAATTTAATTCTTGGTAGAACTATGTTTTCTCTTCCAGAACCAGTGATTATTTCTAATTTAATACACTTGACAAACATATCTACTACAATAAGACGTACTCCATTAACTAAACTTGATCCCAAGTTCTTATTTCTAATTAACCTTTAATACTGTTAAAATATTTGTACTCAGCTGAAATATTTGAAAATCATACTCAGCTGTTTTTCATTGCAATGATCTTATGGAAATTTTGGGTTTCTCAAAACGCTATAAATAAATGTTGTAAATTTAGAAAAACCTATATTTTCCCCCGTTCCTGCGTGTCAATACCTTTACAATACCTCTACTACAATAAGACGTACTTCATTAACTAAACCTGATCCCAAGTTCTTATTTCTAATTAACCTTTAATACTGTTAAAATATTTGTAGCCTACTCAGCTGAAATATTTGAAAATCATACTCAGCTGTTTTTCATTGCAATGATCTTATGGAAATTTTGGGTTTCTCAAAACGCTATAAATAAATGTTGTAAATTTAGAAAAACCTATATTTTCCCCCGTTCCTGCTTGTCAATACCTTTACAATACCTCTACTACAATAAGACGTACTTCATTAACTAAACCTGATCCCAAGTTCTTATTTCTAATTTAATACACTTGTCAAACATATCTAGCACGATAAGACGTACTCCATTAACTAAACCTGATCCCAAGTTCTTATTTCTAATTTAATACACTTGTCAAACATATCTATCACGATAAGACGTACTCCATTAACTAAACCTGATCCCAAGTTCTTATTTCTAATTTAATACACTTGTCAAACATATCTAGCACGATAAGACGTACTTCATTAACTAAACCTGATCCCAAGTTCTTATTTCTAATTAACCTTTAATACTGTTAAAATATTTGTAGCCTACTCAGCTGAAATATTTGAAAATCATACTCAGCTGTTTTTCATTGCAATGATCTTATGGAAATTTTGGGTTTCTCAAAACGCTATAAATAAATGTTGTAAATTTAGAAAAACCTATATTTTCCCCCGTTCCTGCTTGTCAATACCTTTACAATACCTCTACTACAATAAGACGTACTTCATTAACTAAACCTGATCCCAAGTTCTTATTTCTAATTTAATACACTTGTCAAACATATCTAGCACGATAAGACGTACTCCATTAACTAAACCTGATCCCAAGTTCTTATTTCTAATTTAATACACTTGTCAAACATATCTAGCACGATAAGACGTTCCCCATTAACTAAACCTGATCCCAAGTTCTTATTTCTAATTTAATACACTTGTCAAACATATCTAGCACGATAAGACGTACTTCATTAACTAAACTTGATCCCAAGTTCTTATTTCTAATTAACCTTTAATACTGTTAAAATATTTGTAGCCTACTCAGCTGTTTTTCATTGCAATGATCTTATGGAAATTTTGGGTTTCTCAAAACGCTATAAATAAATGTTGTAAATTTAGAAATACCTATATTTTCCCCCGTTCCTGCTTGTCAATACCTTTACAATACCTCTACTACAATAAGACGTACTTCATTAACTAAACCTGATCCCAAGTTCTTATTTCTAATTTAATACACTTGTCAAACATATCTAGCACGATAAGACGTTCCCCATTAACTAAACCTGATCCCAAGTTCTTATTTCTAATTTAATACACTTGTCAAACATATCTAGCACGATAAGACGTACTCCATTAACTAAACCTGATCCCAAGTTCTTATTTCTAATTTAATACACTTGTCAAACATATCTAGCACGATAAGACGTTCCCCATTAACTAAACCTGATCCCAAGTTCTTATTTCTAATTTAATACACTTGTCAAACATATCTAGCACGATAAGACGTACTTCATTAACTAAACTTGATCCCAAGTTCTTATTTCTAATTAACCTTTAATACTGTTAAAATATTTGTAGCCTACTCAGCTGAAATATTTGAAAATCATACTCAGCTGTTTTTCATTGCAATGATCTTATGAAAATTTTGGGTTTCTCAAAACGCTATAAATAAATGTTGTAAATTTAGAAAAACCTATATTTTCCCCCGTTCCTGCTTGTCAATACCTTTACAATACCTCTACTACAATAAGACGTACTTCATTAACTAAACCTGATCCCAAGTTCTTATTTCTAATTTAATACACTTGTCAAACATATCTAGCACGATAAGACGTACTCCATTAACTAAACCTGATCCCAAGTTCTTATTTCTAATTTAATACACTTGTCAAACATATCTAGCACGATAAGACGTACTCCATTAACTAAACCTGATCCCAAGTTCTTATTTCTAATTTAATACACTTGTCAAACATATCTAGCACGATAAGACGTTCCCCATTAACTAAACCTGATCCCAAGTTCTTATTTCTAATTTAATACACTTGTCAAACATATCTAGCACGATAAGACGTTCCCCATTAACTAAACCTGATCCCAAGTTCTTATTTCTAATTTAATACACTTGTCAAACATATCTAGCACGATAAGACGTACTCCATTAACTAAACCTGATCTCAAGTTCTTATTTCTAATTTAATACACTTGTCAAACATATCTAGCACGATAAGACGTACTCCATTAACTAAACCTGATCCCAAGTTCTTATTTCTAATTTAATACACTTGTCAAACATATCTAGCACGATAAGACGTTCCCCATTAACTAAACCTGATCCCAAGTTCTTATTTCTAATTTAATACACTTGTCAAACATATCTAGCACGATAAGACGTTCCCCATTAACTAAACCTGATCCCAAGTTCTTATTTCTAATTTAATACACTTGTCAAACATATCTAGCACGATAAGACGTTCCCCATTAACTAAACCTGATCCCAAGTTCTTATTTCTAATTTAATACACTTGTCAAACATATCTAGCACGATAAGACGTACTTCATTAACTAAACTTGATCCCAAGTTCTTATTTCTAATTAACCTTTAATACTGTTAAAATATTTGTACTCAGCTGAAATATTTGAAAATCATACTCAGCTGTTTTTCATTGCAATGTATATCTTATGAAAATTTTGGGTATTTTAAGTTTCTTAAAACGCTATAAATAAATGTTGTAAATTTAGAAAAACCTATATTTTCCCCCGTTCCTGCGTGTCAATACCTTTACAATACCTCTACTACAATAAGACGTACTTCATTAACTAAGCCTGATCCCAAGTTCTTATTTCTAATTAACCTTTAATACTGTTAAAATATTTGTACTCAGCTGAAATATTTGAAAATCATACTCAGCTGTTTTTCATTGCAATGTATATCTTATGGAAATTTTGGGTATTTTAAGTTTTTTAAAACGCTATAAATAAATGTTGTAAATTTAGAAAAACCTATACTTTCCCTTCTCCTTCGTGTCAATACCTTTACATTGAGCCATCTCCCAGCTCTGTACGACCTTCCAAGCTCCCAGAATTTTTCTATCAAAATTCGGCTTACGAAATCATATATATGGATGTAGGTCTAACGGTATTGGAATTATAAAAGATTTTTATTTTCGCGAGCTTATGTGTGTGTGCACTCACGTGCGCGTTTATGGTGTCTAGAGGTTATTTACACCTGCGTTTTAACCGTTAGAACATAATGTATTGAATAACTAAGCGACTACAAGTAAAAAATAAGCTCATGAATGTATTTTGAACTCTCTTCTCCTCTGAAAATTCGTTCGGTATGTTGTTTAGGAGGCTTAGACATACTTTAGTATAGCATATCAGCATAATACTATACTAAAATGTATTATGTATTCTATATACAATTTTTCATGTAGGTAAAAAGAGGATCGAATTTCCAATGTAAATTAACAAATTAGAGGAAGAAATAAGGCAAATTCATTTTAAAAAAGTAAAAAAAGGAAAAGTAAAACATTAAAAAGTTTTTAATGTATGTATTTCAATCAAATTAAAGTATTCTTCAAAATACTGTACTTGCTCGTATATTTCCAATCAATAAAGACCCAACATTGCCAATGTTATAAAACCCTGCTCTTTATTGTTTGATGTATTTAATGTACTCGACATTTTTGTGCAACAAAGCAACCTGCTAAGTAATAATCCAATGTATGATCTGATGATGGGGATCCAGTTCTAAAAACGCGTTACAGTTACAATAGAGAAACCACAGCATTTTTAATATTTCCTGCGTATTATTACTTATTGCATACATTATTAACTTATTATTTAAATATGAATTCTATAAAAAGAATTGTAAAATTTGAGGAAAAATATTTTTTCAATATTTTAAAAATTGTCTAAAATAACAATGATGGTAAAATTATTATTATCACTAACAATAATTCATTGGAAATAATAGTACAAATATAACCATTATTACGTAATAATGTAATCCAAAACACTACATTATTGATTTTAAATGCTTTACATGTTAGACCAAACATAAGCAATAGGTGTTATAGTCGATCCGTTCTCCGCTTAACGTATAAACGTTTACCGTTTCCTGCCACAGCCTTCTATACCTCGTTACATTCTGAGCACTGCCTACGATCCTACGTGATGGCATTAGTATTCAGCGCAGCACTTTCTCTCCATCACGCTGAGACGTACCAAGAACATAAGTGGAATGTTACAGTAGCTTTCATACAAATAATAAAGTAAAAGCTGCAGTGTGTTTTTAGACATATTTCGTTATAGCATATATTTGTTAGGTTTAGCTACACTTATAAGAAAGTTTTAAAGGGTGATACAAGTTGTGTGTGGCTTTTAAGATGCTTTTTTAAAGATAACAGACTTCTCGCATTACAATATTTTTGGAGAAATAAAATATGGTATTTATTTCCCGTTCACACGTAATCGATTTTAGCAACAAAAATAAAATTATACCTGGTGGTGCAGAAACTTATCAGGAATACAAAAAAGATACATCAAAAGATAGAAACTTTTGATCACGCTCCAAAAATTAAATATTTTGGAAAATAGATATTCCCCTCCCCCCACATCAAATGTAAAACGTTACTTAACTTGTTGGTATTATTTTTTGAATTCTTGAATTTTGTAGTACGTTCGCTGAATCTTATTAATCACTTAAAAGAATAGTTTATGACTATCCGAACTTTAGTACTATCCGAATTTAGTAAATTTGTTAAAACTTACTGAAACAGAACGTTTTCGATCGCTCGTGGCATTCTCCATCAGTGTCTTCTGCTTGGAGTTGTTAGGTTAAGCGGTGACTCCGCCCTATTTTTTGAACGTAATAACTTGCAAAATGCCTCGAAATGTAATTAAATTTACTGTTGACTCCCAAAATATTTAAAAATTTAAAAAATCAACTTAAACAAAGCATTACAATGAAAATATTGGAAAGAACCCCAATACCACAAAAAAGTCATCAAAAATAACAAATAATACAAGTTACGTAAGATTAAACACTTATATACATTTCGATGACCATGTCATCATCATCATCAGAGGGTCTTGTTACAAAATTACAATCTAGCAAACACGAAGTTACAAACTAGAGTGACTTAGTCACTAGAATCTAGTCACTCAAATTTGTAACGTCTTGTTTGCTAAATTGTAGTTTTGTAATAAGACCCTCTGATGATGATTACATGGTCATCGAAATGTACTTAAGGGTTTTTTCTTAAGTAACTTGAATTATTTGTTATTTTTTATTATTATTTTTGTAGTATTGGGGTTGTTTCCAATATTTTTATTGCAATATATTGTGCCACTGTGCTTTTGATATTGTATAGTAAACAGAGGACTATTAGCACCACTGCACACAGACCGTATAGGATTATGAAACTCGCACACACATCTTATTTTTTTGTGATACGTCGTAAAATTACTCAGGACAAAACAAATACTTAAAGCCCCAATTTCATGCACAAAACAAAAAATATTTCACTGAAACATTGCATCTTTTATTTATAACTTTGGCCTAAAACGATAGAACTTATCCTACAAAGCAATGTTAAATTCAAGTCTTAAAGTTGAATAAGTCTTAAATGTTTTTGGGAATAACAAGTAAGTTTATTTACATTTCGAAGCATTTTGTAAGTTACTACATGAATAAAATAAAGCCAAGGCGTTGAATTTGTAATGATTTAGGAGTGTCGTGGAGAAAGGAGGAATTGCTATTTTCCAAATTTTTTTTTTGGCGTGAATGAAAGTTTTTAGATTTTTTTTCTTATTCCTGATGACATTCTTCTTCGCCGGGTATAATTTTGTTTTTGCTAAAATCAATTACGTAGAACCGGGGAAATAAATACCCAAAATACTTCTGAGTAGATTAACAGACGCATGTATTTTTATACAGTGGAAGTAATTATACTATATCCCTTCTAATTTCTAACTTTAAAGGATATTTATATCTAAGAAAAGAATTGTATCGCAAAAATAAAGTGTCGCAGCCAGAAATTCCTCTGGAGGGAGTTGACATTCTGGTGAGACTGGGATTTAATTCATGGAACGTAATACCTGATGTTACAATTTTTTGTCATTATAATTTTAATGTTTATTTATAACCTAGACATTAAAGTATAGAGTATAACAACAACGTTGGTTTTGTGGTAAGTTTTACTACAGAGGCGTTTTTACACGTTGCTCTGTGTATATATAAATGTCTACTGGTAATGTAAGTTAAAGATGGAAACAAATATATAGTCTAATATTTATTATTAGGTTAATTTATTTACATTATTTCAAATATTTTACTTAAATTACAGAAGTGTTTTCTGTACTTTTAGTTCAGCCTTCTGCGAGGAATTAGAGCGAGAATGGGCGTGGCCTTGTGTTATCACCAAATAGACAGCTGTGAGTAACATTAGTTACGATTGTATTTAGTTGGCAGTATCACATGTTTACTATCTAATTGAGCAAGTTGTCATATTCACTAATGGCTTAGTTTATCCTTGACTGTGTGTATAAAACTAAAACAGACTGTAGCCTGATTTTTAATAAAATACAAAACTTAAAACAGTTTTCATAATATTTAAACTTATTACTGTTTATACTTTTTAATACACACAGCACAGATTTT